>SOPF01032836.1:0-10900 GCA_012979155.1 Hypericum perforatum
AATCATCATCATTCCCATTTTCTTTTAGCTTCCATATGGACATCTTGTACGGCACTTTCATCACTAAATTCACCAGGAGAATCAATCCTTGTGATTCTATCAGATGAAAAATCATTCCGAAACTCCAAGTTGTGTCCACACCATAAAAATAGAAGCATGGTTCGTCGTTTGTAACAAATGGATCATAAACAAACACAATGCCCCCTTCTTTGTTGTACCAATAGAGCTTCACATTGTGAGCCACCACATTGCTATCGCAACTGTAATATCTTCTTTCGAGACTTGTTTGTACACTCCATCGTCTCGTCTCCAAAGAATACGTCTCAACATTGCAACCTCCAAACTTATCGAAATTGACAATGCTAACAACTCTACACCGATAGTTGACATTGGCGCCGAATTGTCCTCGAGTGCAGAATGTTTCGCAAACAAAGACAAGATGACAAATCCGACATGAAAGAGGCCCCTTGGGTTGGTACATAGTAAGTTCGACGCGCTCTTTGGTGAAAGGGTTGAAGATATAATAAACGTGGGTCCGCCTTGTAATCAGAGCACACCAACAGATCATTGAACGAGATCTCAACTCGATAGCTTATTTCCGCAAACATGCGACCTTGTGTCACAACTTGATAGCTTATTTACACTACTATTCATTGCAGGAATTATATGGTTTCGACGAGTAAATCAAATAAACGTTTAATTAAAAGAGTCCAATTCCATTTTATTTTTTTTGTAAAGATAGCTTCAATTTTTGATATATTTTATTTTAGTTTCCTAAAAATAGAGGCATACAAAAATTATATGCAATATATCAAGCAACTTTTTATGCTTCAATTTTTGTTAAATATTTTAGTTCTATAATATTGGAGGAGACGATGAGAAGCTCAAGAAACGCGAAGAATACGTCTCAACATTGCAACCTCCAGAATTATCAAAATTGACAATGCTAACAACTCTATTCCGATAGTTGACGTCGCGCTGAATTGTCCTCGAGTGTAGAATGGTTCGCAAATAAAGCCAACATGATGAATCCGACATGAAGGAGGCCCCTCGGGTTGGTACATAGGAAGTTCAACGCGCTCTTTGGTGAAAGGGTTGAAGATATAATAAACATGTGGGTCTGCCTTGTAATCAGAGCACACCAACAGATCAACTGAACGAGCTCTCAACTCGATAGCTTATTTCCGGAAACATGCGACCCTGTGTCACAACTTGATAGCTTATTTACACTACTATTCCTTGCTGGAATAATATGGTTTCGACGAGGAAATCAAATAAACGTTTACTTAAAAGAGTCCAATTCCAATTTTTTTTTGTAAAGCTAGCTTCAATTTTTGATATATTTTATTTTTGTTTCCTAAATATAGGTATACAAAAATTATATGTGATATATCAAGCAACTTTTTAATCTTGAATTTTTGTTAAATATCTTAGTTCTATAATATTGGAGGAGACGACGAGAAGCTCAAGAAACGCGAAGAATACGTCTCAACACTGCAACCTCCAAAATTATCAAAATTGACAATGCTAACAACTCTATACCGATAGTTGACATTGATGATGATTTGTCCTCGAGTGTAGAATGGTTCGCAAACAAAGCCAATATGACGAATCCGACATGAAGAAGGCCCCTCGGGTTTGTACATAGGAAGTTCGACGCGCTCTTCAGTGAAAGTGTTGAAGATATAATAAACATGTGGGTCCGCCTTGTAATTAGAGCACACCAACAGATCATTGAACAAGCTCTCAACTCGATAACTTATTTCCGAAAACGTGCGACCTTGTGTCACAACTTGATAGCTTATTTACACTACTATTCCTTGCGGGATTTATATGGTTTCAACGAGGAAATTAAATAAATGTTTACTTAAAGAGTCCAATTCCAAATATATTTTTTTTTGTAAATTTAGCTTCAATTTTTGATATATTTTATTTTAGTTTCCTAAATAGAGGCATACAAAAATTATATGCTATATATCAAGCAACTTTTTAAGCATAAATTTTTGTTAAATATTTTAGTTCTATTGAACGTACACAAAAAGAGCACGAATCTAAATTATTTTGCCTAATTTTATTTTTTTCTTGGCATCTATACTATATATTTTTTGAGCTACCATCTCTACTACATGTCTTAACATAATGTTGATATTTAAAACTGTGGTCTTGTATTAATGTATGATTAATATTTTGCAACCAATCTCAATGCTTAGTATATATTTTTTGTTTGCAATTGAAAAATTATCTTTAAAAATAATATCTAGATGGAGCATAAAGATAAAACAAATGTGTATTAAAATCTTTGCACGGTAATTGTATCATAAGATTGTTTGCATAGTGTATGACTTATTTTGATATGTAAATTTTTGTGTATGACTCCTCTATTTGTACCAGTGTATGATTTTGTTTCTGGTATGAAATAGTGTAGATGATAACAACATTGTTGATTATAATGATAGAGAACTGAAATTTAATATTGGGATTAAGATTCAACTAATATAAAAAAAATATAATATACGTATAATTAGTACACCATACCAAAAATTATCAATGTCTAAAGGGAAACAATTATGCAGGAATCGAGCAAACCGACATTCAACATCACATATAACTTTTATATGGCTCTATTTTAGGAGAACTAAAATAAATTATATCAAAAATTAAAGCTAGACTTTCATAGCTTGATTATTTGTAGAAATTTAATTTAAGAAATAATTTCTTTTAAATCAATGTCACTATTGATTTTGTTTTCTTAAATAATTATCCTATTCATTATAATTAAAAAGTATATGAATTTATTTGTAAATTATTTTATTAAGAGTAGTCTGTTTAGGAAGTTCATTATAGTATGAGATAATTTTTTTTAGAAATATCGTTTAATTATAAATATTTTTGTAACTTTATCCCCAAATATATAGAGGTATTATCAATGAGAATAAGTATATAAATCTGATGAGAGTACAACGTGTGTGCCTTTATCCAAAATGTGGTGTGATCAGATTGAGCCAAAATCTGTTGTTATTTGCGATATTTCACCTGCATAGGGGTGAGCAAAATAATCCGAATCCGAAATCCGAATCTGATACCCAAAATTTTTTTGGATTCGGATTCGGGTAATTTTACGTTCGGGTTCGGATTCGGATTATCCGAAATTTTTATTTCGGATTCGAATTCGGGTTCGGATACAAAAAATTAAATTCGGATTATCCGAATATCCGAAATATTAATTATATAATATATTTTTTTGGGCTGGGCTTAGAAATGAATTATTTTATACTTAAAAATAATATTTATATTATATATAATATAATATAAATAACTATTTTATACTTAAAAAAATATTAAAAAATAATTTTGTAATGGAAAGTATAATGAAAAGTAGTATATATTAAAATTTCGGGTAATTCGGATTATCCGAATCCGAATCCCAAAATAATTCGGATTTAATAATTCGGGTAATTCCTTATTCGGGTTCGGATTCGGATAGAAAAAATATAATTTCGGATATTTCGGATAATGGCAAATTCGGATTTTCGGATTCGGGTTACCCGAAATGCTCACCCCTACACCTGCACTTCAATATCATTGTGCACTTTTGGTATTTACATCTCTGGCTGAAATTGCCAAAAGAACGGACAGAGAAGATAATGCGGCACGTGGGAGCGGTGGACGTACTGACTAGAGCACAATATGTGTGCACCGCATAGAGTAGGATATCCAAGGGACTTAACAAGGTATGTAAAGGTAGAAAGGCAAGAAAAGACAATAAAAAGCTATAAAAGGCAAGAAAAAGCACAAAATGGTACAAGAAGTCATGAAAATGCAAGAAAATATGAAATAGGCAAAGAAATTGCAAAAAAACATGCAAAAAGTCATAGAAAGACAAGAAAAGATGAAAAATTGCAAGAAAATGCAAGAGAGAGCACGAAAAAAGGTAATAAAGCTAAAAAAATGCATGAAAAAGCAAAGAAGGCTAGAGGAGGTGGAAAAAGTAAATAAAAGTTATAAAAGGTAAAAAAAGGCAAAGAAAGACAAAAGAAGACGTGAGAAAGTCATTATATACAAGAAAAGCTAAGAAAATACACAAAAAGGCATGAAAAAGATAAGATGGTGTAAAAAGGTTTGAAAAGGCAATAAAAGGTACGTAAAAGCATGAAAAAATAAGAAAATAAAATAAAAAACTATAAAAGGCAAGAAAAGCACAAAATAGTAAAAGAAAAGATGAAAAAAATAAAGAAAGTGCACAAAAAGTTGGTAAAAACCTATAGAAAGTCAATAAAGTATGAAAAACAACATGAAAATGCAAGAGAGGGCATGAAAAAGTTAATAAAAAGATTAAAAAAAAGCTTGAAAATGCTAGGAAGGCTTGACGAGGTGCAAAAAGTAAATAAAAGATATAAAATATAATAAAAGGCACAAAAAAGCAAAAGTAGGCATGAGAAGTTATAAAATACAAGAAAAGCTAGGAAAATACACAAAAAGACATGAAAAAGCAAAAGAATGTACAAAAAGGTAAGAAAATACAACAAAAAGTAAGTAAATGCATGAAAAATCAAGAAAAGACAACAAAAAGCTATAAAATGCATGAAAAATCACAAAATGGTACAAGAAGTCATGGAAAGGTAAGAAAAGATGAAAAAAAACAAAGAAAGCGCACAAAAAGTTAGAAGAAGTCATAGAAATGCAAGAAAAGATGAAAATTGCAAGAAAAATGCAAGAGAGGGCACAAAAAAGGTTATAAAAAGCTTAAAATGCATAAAAAGGTTAGAGAAGGATCGAGAAGGTGCAAAAAGTAAATAAAAGCTATAAAAGGTTTTAAAAAGGGCAAAAAGGCAAAGAAATGCAAAAGAAGATGTGAGAAAGCCATTAAATACAAGAAAAATTTAGAAAATGCACAAAAATACTTGAAAAAGCAAAAGAAGGTGTAAAAGAATAAAAAAGGCAATAAAAGGGGCATAAAATCAGAAAAGGCCATAACAAACAATAAAAAGCAACAAAAATCAAGAAAAGGCACAAAATGGTACAAAAGTCATGGAAATGCAAGAAAAGATATAAAAAGGGAAAAAAAGTGCACAAAACATTGCAAAAAGTTATAGGAAGGCAAGAAAAGATGATAAAATTGCAAGAAAATACACGAGAGAGCATGAAAAAGATAGTACAAAGCTAATAATACATGAACGAGCGAGAGAAGGTTCGGGGAGGTGCAAAAAGTAAATAAAAGGTATTAAAAGGTATAAAAAGGCAAATAATACATGAATGGGCAGTTATGTAACAATTACATTTTAGTCCTCGTCATTTCCGTAATTATGGTAACAGTGTTTTGTAATTTTCAATTTAGTCATTCGGTTTAGTTAAGTTGCAAATTCCAAGGATGATCGTGGAAGTTTCTTCTGTTAGATCATGGGAGGAGTTAGTTATTGTGTTTTCCTATTTAAGTGTGATGTAATAGGATAAACAAGTGTGCGAATTAATGTTAATTTGGATGTTAATCTAATTCTGTCAAATCCCCAATTCTTCTTTCCAATCCCAAATTTCTTGACAAATCACTTCTTGAATTCAACAATGAACCTCCACCGAAAGGATCTTGAGTTGTTTAAGATTGTGAATTGTTATTCCTCGTGTTCCACATTTCAGTCTTCGGGGCACCTTCTGTGATGGCTGGCTGGGATCCTATTCTTCTGTTGAGGGGGAGCAAATCTTTCCGTTCTTCTAGTCCATATCTAACATTGAGAGAACAAGATTTCTGCACATGTTTGATATAACCCTTATGAAGATCGACTGACCTATTTTAACTACCTTGCTGGCATTGTCAGGATCCCAGTCTGCCATCTGCGACTTACGGAGAATGCCTTCCGTACCTCGAAAGTCGACAAGAAGCACAAAACAAAAGTTCCGTGTCACCCTGCCCACCTTCCCTTTGTAGATCCGGAACAACTCCGTCTGTCCTGGTACTATGGCAGAGGTTGTGGCTCGATCTTTAAGGTATTACTCTGTTTGTGAGCTTTGTGAATTTTTCTTTGCTTTTGTTGTTAGCCATGCTTGCCAAGGAGGAGGAGAAGATGAGGACGTCCATAAATTTCAATAGCTTGGACTTATATCTGCACTGATGAAAGAGATGGAGAGACAACTTAGTTTCTCCTATATAGTCTTTGTGGAGTCCATAATTGGATCTGAATGCAAGACGGTCGCTGAGTTGCATAAGAAGATATCTGCCAATATCACTCTGAAAATGTCCGATAAAGTCTTGAGGTTGACATATCAGTCAGACTCTCCTAGCACGAGTTTCCTTTCATTGTCCTTTACATCGGACTTCTCTGTTCCCCAGGCCATTCTGGCCAGAAGATATCAGATCTGTCCTCCTCTGGTCATTCCCCAGGCCATTTCGGCTAGAAGCCACCAGATCTATTCTCCAGGTATTCGACGGCCAGAAGCCTCTACCTATAGAGCTCCTCGTTTGCTGATCGACATCCGGACCACAGATTGGTTGTCCGTTGGGGACAGCTTTGTCGGGCTACTGCTGGAGAGCTAACCAGTGGGGCCACCATTTTCCTCACTAATGCTCCCCGAGGGTGGGGATTGGTCGGCGTCGACATTCCCCTTGGAACACTTTGTTTATTTATTGCCTTGTTTTCCTTGTCTATTTAGTGATGTCTTTCATCTGCTTGTTGTGTTAATAAGTTGTCGAGCCAACAAAAACTTCTTTAAGAGGTGTCTTTTCGGAAAAGATTGGGGTTGTGTTACTTATATCATAAGGTAGGGATAAAAATATAATTGTTCATACTAATACAATTTTGTTAATCAAAATGATCCACTTGAATCCATATTGATCTATTTTTATTTACACTGTCATTTTCATGGACACACTTAATCTATTTTCATTCACAAAATTGTTTCAAAGAAATGAGTAATTCATTTTTATACGCACGCATATGTCATTAATATATGTGATCCATTTTCATAAACACGTGTGATCTATTTATTATCATAAATATCATCATTTTTATTAACAAGTCTATAATATCATCATAAACACGTGTGGTCTGTTTATATTCGCACATATAAGCTATTTTTATAGACATGGATAGTCCATTCCATTCACATATATATCATTTTTATACACACATAGTTACAAGCCTATATCATTACCATAGGCAAAGCTATAATATTTTCATAAACACTAGTAGTCTATTTTTATTCAAACGTATATATCATTTTCATAGATACGAATTGTCCATTACCATTCACACATATATATCATTTCTTAATAAATTAACACAAAAAATTTTAGTGTTTCTTCCTTTTTTCCCTTCACCTTCTCGCTCCTCTCCTCCTCCTCATCTCCGTTACGTCTACCGGAAGAGCCAAACCATCTTCTCTTTCTCTCGAATATATATCTTCTCCTAGTCTTCGACACCATCGATGGAGGGTGGCATAGAGGAGCTTAGCATCAAATTCAACTCTCTTGGAGGAGATTTCATTTTCTTTTTCTCTCCGATGTCTACGTGTAATGATGCTTCGATCGCAACGTGAACAATCATAATGTTATTCGAAAAGTCTTCAGCATCGTCATCGACAATTAAGAAGTCATGATTTGAAATGGGATTTTGGGAGGGGAATAACCCCCAATTTTAATTTTTATGTTAGGAGATAGCACGAGATAGAAAGAGAGAAACAAAAATATCATAAATGTTTTTGTCAGTTTTTTAATGCAGTGTATGATTAGAATTGAAATCTGTGCAATACGGGTCGAGTCGATCCTATTAAGAGCGTTGCGCGTATCTTCGTGGTTATAAGTGTCTTTTAGGAAAAACAAACTATTTTATATTCAAATGAAATGACCACAAAATATTTAAGGACAAATTACTCTCAGGTCCCTGGTCTTTACATTATTCTTTTATTGGGTGCCTTCTTTGTCATAAATGAGTATTAAGTCCCTGTTTTATTCAAAAATATTTGTCTCGGGTCCCCATCGACCAAATCGGACTTTTTTTTAATTTTTTGTCATGTGAAATGACTATTTTATCCTTCACAAAACGACAAATTTCATCATATTTTTGTTGTTTTGTGAAGGGTAAAATAGTCATTTCACATGACAAAAAATTAAAAAAAGTCCGATTTGGTCGGTGGGGACCCGAGACAAACATTTTTGAATAAAACAGAGATGGATTAATCATTTATGTAACAGGAGGGACCCAATAGAAGATTTCGGTAAAGACCATACCTGAGGATAATTTGCCCAATATTTAATGATGATGATTATTCTTTCTCTCTCATATTTGACCTATTATATAACCGAGCGGGTCACATGAGCAAATGCGACCGATAAACATAACTTCTTTTGTGTAAAACATTTTATCTCATCTATGACCGACCGGTTAATTTAGTTAGGAACTATACTTAATATTATCGATTAATCTAATAACTTGTTTGTACCAATAAACACAACTAAACAAAAGGGGCAATCCATTTCATTGTAGACATACGTGGACAAGCATTAAGAGGAGCTCGCACCCTTTTTAAAAATTTACTCTTTGAAATCAGCGGATATTCAAATATTTGAAATAGTATATTTATCGTGCTTATTAATTTACATTCAGGCTGAGTAAAATTTCAATGACAACCAAGAAAAATTTTACCAAATTTTTAACGGCGTGGGCCATTTTCTTGGGTTTTGGATTTCATAAGCCTAAACTATAAGTTAAAAGATAGGTCCAATTCCTTTGCACAGATTTGGCTCTAAATCGCCCAATTTACATTTTCAATTCCTTTGAAAATGGACATAGTGCAAGTTAACAATTTCCGGTTTCCTGTTATAAGGTTCCCTCCCCTACAACACCAACAATAGAAAATCAAGTAGACAACTATGAACAAAATGCGCACTTCCAAGTACCAACATCACAAAATAAGCAATTGGTTCACCTCTTTGGACATGTTCTTCCAAGTAACAGAATCAAGCAGCATTTGCCATTTTTCCCGAGCGGCGACGTCTCTGTTATTCCACTTTTCAATGGTTATTCACCGCCAAGCCCCTTGCAAATCTTTATCTCAAAACGAGCGCACAATATAGAAGAATAAAGATAAAAGAACAAAGGATGATCGCATGTCGAGAAAGACCGACAATATCATTGAAATTGTGTGTTCCAAGTATTTTCTGAATCAACGAGCTCATGATTTATTGTCCATATTCTTTAGGGTATTTTGCGACATCGACGAATTATCAGTTACCTATCCATGTGCTACATTGCTTTAGTTGATGACAGAGCTGTGTTCATTCCAGATCAGAGTTTGTACTTCTACCTAGTGGAATACCAAATTTCGTGAATTATAGGTTGATATTTTTTGCATTCTTGTATTATTTGATAGAATTATTCGATATGTGATGCATTATTGATGCTGTTGACACGAGGCAATAGTATTTATTGCGTTCAGCTCGTTCATGTTGATTGTAATTATTCTCTAGTTCATATTGTGAATTGTCTTAATTTGGTGAAACAGAATATGAATTTCTAGCTCCTTAAAAGCAATTGTTTTAAGATTTAATAAGAACTCTGACTTCCATTATAACTATAATTAACTAACTTAACCACTCCAAGTCGGGATATATACTAGAATTTAAAATGAGTGTTTACTAAGTAAGTCTTGATATATTTTATAATTAAATGATTAGAATGGTTAGAATTTTATCCATGCTAATTTTATGACAAATTCTACCAGAATCACTTCTTCGCTCTAAGTTTTATTTAAAAATTCAAAATTTGAACATAAATTTGAACATGTAGATGTTGTGTAGATGCTATAAATATTATCATATCTAATTTATAAATTTGAACATAAATTTGTATCTGTTAAACTAACTTTTGTCAATACATTCAAAGGTCTAGGTACATGTTGTGTGATGACTAATGACTCTTTCGTATGATTTGTTTTCATTAAATTTTATTTAACTAGGGCTTAAAAAAACATGTTAGATCTTAATACTCAATCCAAAGTTGTAAGACAATAGTTGATTAGATTATTCATAAGTATAAATTTTTCCTCATTATTGTTCTTAAGCAATGTCAGAAACTCCAAGTCGGGATATATGCTAGGCAGTAGTTACGAATCGTTGATAACTTTCATTATTGATTAAGTTGGTTTCTTTATTAAGATGTTGATCGAGTTGAACGTTGAGGATAAACCATTGCCTGTTTTATCTGACTATTGCTCTCTGGCTGATGGGATGGGCAGTAGGCAAGATGGAAGCCTAGACAGACATATGGGATATGGATCAGAAAACTAAACAAACTTACATCGGGTTCGTCTAGTAGAAAACTTGCAGTACTTTCTCATGTTAACTGGTTCACTTAATTGTCACTGCACAATTCAGACATGTATCTGAGGGCCTTAGGATTATAATTTTCACTTGATCTTCCACAGGATGGGAAATATGTAATAATGCATGATCGATTGTAGCTAAATGTTATAAAGTAGAGATCCTCGATATAACGACATTATTTGAAAGGACAACCGCATCAATTTAAATGCATTATTCATACAAAACACGTCTTGGATTTTGATATTTTTTGAGAAAGGACTTGAGAAAAATGGTTCAGCATAATGTAACCATCGAACACGTAGATTGTAACAAAACTAATACAAGTGCAAGCAGCAAATCATTTAACGAACGAAAGCTATAGTTAGTTGATCTCATGATGTTATTGATTGGATGAAAATACTATTGAAAATACATAATGTATGCATCTTTCAATATAGTTAGTCTTTGGATCTATCTCAATGAACCGGTGTATGCCACCACGGGAGAGTAGCCGGTACATAGAGCTGATCATAATGAAAAAAATCGATACCATAAGAGTGTTGAACCTCTCCAAGCACTTGCCATTCTTTGGTGACCAGGTTGTAGGAT
>SOPF01032850.1:0-14268 GCA_012979155.1 Hypericum perforatum
AAATTTGTAGACCAGAAACACTGACCTCAACTGTAAAAATTTCCATATTATCTCCGACGTCACCACCCTGTACGCCATCACCATCTCACGTACAAGGGCAATTATGTTGAATATAGTACTATTCTCGGGTTTCGCATAAATAATGGCTTCATCCAAATTTATGGCTCATTGTACATTTGTACTATTGTCGGCTTTTTTTCCTGCAGTGTTAAATTTTTTTTTTTTCGAATATGATGTCCTCGGAATTTTTTTTATCAATCTAGTTTTGTTTAGAAAACCGTCATATTTCGTCGTTTTGCATTGCCACAAAACGGATAAATTTGGCGGTTAGGTCTCCGAGCACGGCCATTCAGTGTTGTTCTACGGTACACGTAGCAACTCCAATATTCTTCAACCTGAACTTCGTAAATGGCTTGATGTTGGAGAGAATACCACATCAGAAAAAACAAGTGGGTTGGGCAAGTTTATAAGTGTAGATGATCCACCTATCCATTGTCTTAAGGTTTTGGGTTGGATATGGACATTCTAACATGTTATCAGAGTGGGTTGATCCCGAGCCCATTATGAAGCCCATAGACCGTTGTGCTCACATGATCCCCATTTGAAAGCACGAGAGGCAATGAAGCCCGTGCAAACTTCAGTCCAAGTGGGCTTCGTTTGAGGGGGCGTGTTGGAGAGAATACCACATCGGAAAGAACAAGTGGGTTAGACAAGTTTATAAGTGTAGATGATCCACCTACGGTTTTGGGTTGGATATGGACATTCTAACAGGATACGACTTGGCTTACTCTCCACGGCCACCAAGGTCAGTTTTCTGGTAATTTATTACCACTTGATCCCACTTGTATTTCACCTTGCAGAAACGGCTACGAGGTACCGTTCTCCGGCAATCCATTGCTCTATGTAAGCCAACTTACCGGTTAAACGGGTACGAGACGTCGCTTCTTCTTCTCCGACAATCGTCGTTCTGACACTAACTCCCGGCCCGATCTCACTATTCAGCGATATGTCGAAACAGAATTGAACAAACCCATCTACGACCATGCATTCGAAAAAATCCTTGGACAATGACCGTCGCTTTTCTTATGATTAAACGTACAAAATATGAGTCTCGATTGGTCTGATTGGTCAGCTATTAGTGAGACTGCATTTTTCAACAAACCATGTTGCACATACAAATACTAAGAGAACAAATTGTTATTAGTTTGATGTAATTATAAGAATTAGAATATAAAATATGCAATATTTTTTCAGATGTTGAAATAAATATTGACATGGTCTTCCTATTTTTATTCTCATTTTTATCTCTAATCAAATGTAAGAAATTAATATATTTAATAAATTAATTATCCTTTATCAAAATATAAATTTAGAAATGTAAATAAGTCATATATTAAATTATTAATATTTAAATTCAAATTATCTATAACAAAAAAATCTACTAAATCGAATATAATATCTGGTAGATGATATTACCAAACACATTTTTCAATCAGCTTTCTGCTATATAGTAAGAATCTGGTATTTACTCCTAATCTGTTTCGACAAATATCTATTGTTAATACTTGGGTCCCGTGATAAATAAGAACCATAAGTAATCTACGGGATCTAACCTGGCAAAGTTTGAGAATTTTTGGGTAGGTTTCATGTGAGCTTAGATTTTGAGCAACTCTTGAGCGGCTTTGCAATAGGTCGTGCAGGGGTACTATTCTATCAGCGCAATTGAATTTAAAAATTTCCAAGTTGGAATATCTGAAAAAATTAAAACAATTTTCTATTCGCTAATCTACCCATTCGATGTCACTGACAAGTTTAGGCAACATAAACATTAATAAAACAGTACACATGAAAAAATATATAAACAAAACTAAATGAAAGTAAGAGATATTGTTTGCACGAAGAAGGAAGGGCACATCTAAAATAATTGAGAAAAGGCTCCGTTTACCGGCCCATAATATCTTTGCCCATAGACAAAGCCCATGAAACTAACGTCTCTCAGCCTTAACTTTGTTTATTCCCTTCCGGCGACCAAATACTCGAGTCCCTCGCGGTTTCTGCGTGTTGTCTGGGTCGGGACCCTGACCCTAGAAGACGGATCTTGGTTGATTGTTACGTGGGATGTTGCATTTGGGTTATTGTTTCTGAGACAGATGGGTGTGAAACTGATCAAAGTTCACTTCTTTATCTCTTCCGTCTTTGCGGCGACCGACCGAAGTCGTATCGTTACTTATAGCGGTGAATTGAAAGTGTGGATGTGCTAGGTAACGTAGCAGCTGAAGCAAACATTAATTTATCTCCTTTGGGCCAAGACTGGATACCTTCGTGGGCTTGTATTTTACTTGCTGGGCCCAGAATTGTTTTGTGTGTGATGTCAGATGTTCTTCCCCTGGTTCCAGCCATCATCATCATCTTTAATCTCTTCAACTAATAATTTTTTCATCCGCCCGCAAGTTGGACTGTGAGTGCTGAAGGCTTAGAAACATGAAACTTGTTGAAGAGCTGGCACATGAAACAACTTAACAAATCAATTTTGCACTTTCTCACGAATTACATAACATTCAATGTACTTCGTTCTGTCGTAAAAAAATAGGATTCTCAACAATGTATTACTGATTTGTTGTCACAAAATATTGAAGCTGACTAAGCATGATCAATTTGCAAATCATCGAGCAGATAAGTCAACCACTGCGATTCGAAGCAAGAGCCATATACTCCGCTTCTGATGAACTTCTGGAGACGGTACGCTGTTTGCTGGAGGTATGGGCTCTTCGAATGTTTTAATCGTGACGAACGGTGGCCTGTGACCTTCATCTCCGGCAACCGGGAGCCTTGATGCTCAACTGGGACGTTTCCAAAAAACGGAACAAGAAGAAGAAGAGAGGCACAAAGAGAAGAAGATAGAGTCAATTAATATGCACACCTGTGCACTTGTTTCTTTTATCGACCTTGCATATTCTTGCACACTTTTGTACTATCATTTGTTGTACTGAAATTGTTTGGCTTTGTAATCTTCATTCCATGTCATGTCCTTTTTCAAGTGATTGAGATCCCTTCTCATGTTGTTTCACAATTATTTGATGTCAATCAACTTTGCCCTCCTCTCTAAAGAAGGAATTTGGCCTTCTAACCTATCGTTTGTTTCACCGAAAAATGTTATCCTAAACAATTACCTATCAAAAATGTTAGTCCGGTACTGGAGTTCGTGACATTCTTGTTAGCAATTCAACAACACGGGAATAAGATCGCTCAAAAAATACGGACACAAAATATAACGTGATTTAGCCTAATACATACGTCTATGATGAGAAAGAAAAACTTTGATTGATGAATACAATTCACAACACTGGAGACCCAAGTAAACTTATCATGGTCGAATTAGGATTCCAGAAGAAATGCCGAAACTAAACCAAAAATTCTATCAATTTGTTTAGTGGTGTGAAGATACACGTTGAACATAATGATACGGTATTATGGTTGCTTAGTGTTATATGTCTCGAATTTGTATCAGTTTGTATTATCAACCACAAACACATTGATGATGGGAGAGAAATAAGACTTCATGAATACTCACCCTTTGTTCCTTTGAGCATAAACCACATTTTTTTCTCTCTTTGAGAAACAAGTACACTTGGATTGAAAGGTACATTGGTCCACAGCCAGATTTGATTTGATATTTCTTTATTGCAAATAATTAAAAGAGAAAGGTCCACTAACCTAAAAGTTCATTAATATATTTTCTTCTTCTTACAGGAACTACTTGTATTTGTTTATGGTATTTGTTTACTTACTAAATAAACTAATTCAAATTTAACTGCGTAAATTAACGAAGTTACAAACATGCAGTTTTTTTATTAATCACGTTTTGACACGGCTGTTTGAACTTAAAATAATTATTGTGATTATGGTAGTTAAGAGCATGATTACGGCTGCTAGGGTTTTATATGAGACCAAACTCAGGTGGAAACAACGTTCTTAAAATAATTATTGTAATTATGGATTGAAAGGTACACTGGTCCACAACCAGAGTTGATTTCTTATGCCAAATAATAAGGGAGAACAATCCACTAACCTAAAAGTTCATTATTATCTCACATTTAGTGGCATGAGCGTATAAAAATTAATGAAAATTTGAGGTTTAAAATCTGTTTTTTGAGAATTAAAGAGTTCAATCATTCAAAAGCCATCCGGCATCTACAAGGAGTGGAAAACAATGGATACAGTTTAGCCCTTTCGCTATAGTACTACCCATTTAGATAGATGGGAACAATAAACCATATTTCGCGAAAATCTAATCCAAACAAATGAGTAATTTTTCATGTGTGTCCCTATAAAAACCATAGAGCTAGAAGTTCTAAATGGAAAAATAACACAGAACAGCAGCACCACACCCCAAATAAACCTAAAGCACACAGCAAACAAAAGCAAAAAACAGCAACCTAAAACACGCATGCTTTTAAATAAGACGGCTGGAGACGACAGGAGACGACAGGGAACGGGCTGTGGACGGGCAGTGACTGCAGATTGTGGTTGACGACAGGAGGACACGGGAGGGCGGGCAAAGATGGCAACGACGAGAGACAAGCAGTGACGGGAAGACGGACAGGCGACGACATGTGACGGTGGGCGACGAAGGGCAAAGAACAACGACGGGAGGACGGACCACAAGGAAGAAAACTCTCACGAGGAGAGAGAGATTCTCACAGAGGAGAGAAAATAACTCCACTTCGGGAGAAAATTTTGGTAGGAATAGAGGAAGAATGAAGGAGATGAAGGGCGAGGGAAGGAGGAAGAAAGGGGCCGAGGGTGGAGAAAGAAAAAGAAGCAACGGGTGGAGAAAATTTTAGATTTTTTGAGAGTCGACTCTCATTAGAGCTCTAGGTTTAAAATCTGTTAAGTGTAACTCTTGTAGTAAAAATTTACTTAACGAAATAAGAACCTTAAAAATTAGAGAATAACAGAGCAACGGCTCCTAATCACAAATTATTATGGACCTACAAGGCCCATTTGTTCTCCCGCCAAATCTCATGAAAAAAACCAATGTCCTTGAACCCAAAAACAAAAAAAACCGACGTCTCTCCAGGCTTAACTAAGTTCATTCCTTCCCGGTTTCCGCCAATTAAATTTTCTCACTTTCGGGGCGCTCCTTGGTAATTCGTGTTATATATCATAAAGGAGAATTATGGAACCAAATTTCATAGGAAAAGAATTCTTTTAACTTAACAAAATAGAAATGGAAAAGAATTACTTTCCTATTTTCTTATTTGGAACTAAAATTTTAACTTAAGAATTGATTTGGCTTTATTACAATAATACCTTTCAAATGTTATAAAGAACCAAATACCCTCACTTCACTTCTACAAACATTTGATGAACACCTCAGATTGCCAAAAGTTGCAGGTCATTTGCTGCAAAGAACTCCAACGCTTGCTGCATTGTTCCATTGCAGGATTGCTGCTATGTTGAGTGGCAAGGCGACTGCATTATCCGACCCAAACCAAAATGGACAACCAAAACATTCCAAATTGAGCCTCGTAATGAATTGCGGTTTTATTGGCAGCAGATTGCAGTCTTGTATGCTGCAGCAATATAACAATTGATGATCTCAAAGGAAGCAATACAAATTAAACAAAGTATCATCCACATAAAGATGTCTATAACAAAGCACATCTCAATCATGCTAAATAAGACTGGTGAAAGAGGTATTGATGGACAAAATAAACTTCTGAGCCGTACTGGACTACATGTTAGATATGATTCAATAGAAGCAAATTCAATTGGAAAGATTATGGTGACATTTTCCCTATTTGTCAAGGTTGAAACCTTTAAGTTATGCACTCACCATTTAAAGCTCTCACACACAATAATGACA
Source organism: Hypericum perforatum (assembly GCA_012979155.1). NCBI lineage: Eukaryota > Viridiplantae > Streptophyta > Magnoliopsida > Malpighiales > Hypericaceae > Hypericum > Hypericum perforatum. The sequence goes on from SOPF01032850.1 coordinate 5,870, forward strand.
GAAAGTATAAACAAAGGTAAAAAACACAAGGTACCAAGTTTCTGGATCAAGTAAACAGATCAAGAAGCAAAATGTAAGTGAGATCAAGAAGCAAAATGTAAGTGAATAGGCACATGCATTTGAATGATAAAAGATATTAAAGGGACATAAAGGCACATATTCAACATTTGACTAGGGACCATTCTGCTTTACGGTTTATTTTTATCATCACAATCTCAATTAACTAATAAAGCACAGAGAAATCCCATGACGAATCACCAACAAGCAAATCAATAAGATGAATGAAAGGATCAATGACAAGAAAACCGAATTCTACACTAGCCAGGAGGAGTTCAAATCATCTGAAGGTTTGAGAGTTATACCATCACAACGCAATAAATTGCATTGGAAGAATGAATAAAAATAACATTGAAACTTAAACAAGATATCCAAATAAGCAGATTCCTCCCAATCGTAAACTTTTGCAGGTTGACAGTGATGCCAATCCAAGTAACAAGACAATGACAATTCCTCACAAATAGGCTTTTACACCTTAGGTAGTAAAGCTTCAAGCGGGATAGCAAAGAGTTTACCTCCAACAATGAAAAGGTCTGGACCGATCCCTGGTGGAGCGCACGAGAATTGTGGACCGATCCTCGACGTTGAAGTTGACGCATTCCACACAATCAAAAGTAAGAGACTCCAAGCATGTTGAAGCACGATATCCAGTCCACCTCGTCATCTGAAACATCAAATTCAATCAGATTAAGTAACTGTAACCACCTACAACACACCAAACAAACATAACCCAGTTCAAAACCCAAATCCCTAATCAATACCATAAAGCTAAACCGTCTCTCCTAGGTACACACTCAAATCCAAAAATAGCCAACGCATTTGAAACTTCACCGCACATCTATATGATCGAGCGATAACGCCACAATCTCCAACACCAAAAATCCAGATCTAAACTACCTAGCTCAAATCACTGAAGCCGAAAAAGGAAACAACAAGGAAAACAAACTCAAAATCAGAAAGGGTCAAATTATCTACAAGCGGAAGCCACAACCCCAAGGCCACTAGTCCCGAACCCATTGCAGCAAATGAGATCGAGCTCCTTTAACCCAAAGCATGACTCAGCCTGACATAGACCTCGGAGATGGCAGATACCCGGAGAGTGGGTCCCCCAATCGACTGAGCAGCTTGACCCTAATTTCAAAAACCGAAAATAAGAGAGAATAGAGGTAGGCGTGAGAGTCGTCGGAGGTGAGCTTGTTTTCAGAGCAGCGAGTCGTTGGAGGTGGAGCTCCATGTCGCCATCGTCAAATAGCGGTAAAAAGGGAAGAAAGTCGTGAGGGATCTCTGTCGAGAGATAAAGGGGGAAGGTTGTGTAATATTTATATTTGGTCAGGGGCATTATCGGTATTTAACTTAAAATTCCCCTTTAGATCCCAGAATTCCTACCACTTTGGGAAAGAATCTAAATCAGGACTTTGAAGCCGGAAAAGAATTACTTTCTAAAAGTGGTTCCAAACAAACTCAAAATTTTAAAAGTACGGAAAGTAATTCAATTCTGGTTGTTAAACAGGTTGTTAGTCTCTAAGCTAGGGAATTGAGTGTGGATGGGGGAAGTCGTTGGTTGATATAATACTCAGCGAAGGTTCTTAAACGTATTTTACAAAACAGTTGACGGTGTGGGGTATAGGTAACAAAGTGAATAAATGACAGAAGCTTTTATTTGATAAGTGAAACTTTATTATTGCTCGAAAATATGATACAATAAAGTAGCGGCATATAGCCATACACTCACAGTTGCTCTGGATGAGCAATTTTCTTTTATTTTATTTGGTGATAAGGGGTAATTTTCTTAACGCTGCCAAATATTCACCCAAGGAGGTATTATATTACAGAGATAAACAACAGAAGCCTACAGTGAGATGACGGAACACACTGTTTGTATCATAGTAAGAACGAGAAGAATGGATGCAGCAATGACAAATATGACTTTCCAGGGAGTGTCCAAGTAATTCTGTTCCAGCGTCGCCATCCACTTGTGCCGATGGATTTCGCAATACTCATTGATTAGTTTGCAGTGTGTTGAATAATAGAACGACTCCTGATAGATTACTTCCTTCTCCAGACTGTTGAATACCTTTGACACTTCTTGCTCGGTAGCCGAATGGTTCCGCAGGATTTTATTCTTCACAAGTAGTTCCACGTCATCAGCCGTGTCGATAAGCATACCCATCAACGCAAAATAATCGCTGATATGCGAAGAACCGTGATGGCACTGATCATATGCTAAAAGATTTCGGAAAATGGTTTCGGTCGCATCATCCACAACTATTCCTGGAATTTCAAGCTCCCCATCTTCGAAATTTATGTCAAAGGACTTCTCTGTTGATGCCAACTTGAATCTGACTCCAGCCTTATGAAGTTTACTTACGCTTTTAATTCCTTCAAACTCCTCATAACATGTGGCCACTTGCATCGCTTCTACGGACATATATTGAAGTCTTTGAAAATCGATAAAATGCCTTACATTGTTTGAGCTGTCGAGGTCTGGCATGCCTCCTCCTTCCATGTCGCCGTTGAATAAGCAATTAAATAGCTCGATGACAGACCGCTGCTCGGTTATTCTTGTACCATCAGTCCTTTTGGCAAAGTCCAGTATTTCCTCCAGAATGAAAAGTGGAAGCTGATTTTCCAAGAGCATCATGTCTCGGGAGACCTGACAGCAGAAGAAATCCTGATGGTAGATACTTCCGACATCAATTGCTGAATCGGAGGAGTGAGATAAAAGCAATAAGTTAATGACAAAGATTGCATCAACAAGGATAACTTGTACAAACTGGTCGCTAGGGAGCGCAAAGCGGTCGGCGTAGAACTCCCTTGTTTTTTCCTCCTGTCCCTTCATAAGCCTTAGAAGATCATCCAAGTCTATGCGGTGTTTGTCAATGAAGCTTTTGAAGCACCTCCATTTGTGCTCTTCCATGGCCTTCAAACCTTCCTTACCGTGATGGAAAGGGCCCAGAGAAACTAGTCGGGGGACGTAGGCAGCCTCGTTTGTATCTCGCAGGTGCTTCGGAACTCTGTATATACAACGGTCTTTAGATATACTGGACACTGTCTGCAGCTTGTCCTCCATGGCTCTCTTTAGTTGCGGGGTATCCTGTTTGTTGTCTTTTATGTCAGCTATTACAGTATGCTCTTCTATTTCTGATTGCACATTTCTCCCATCCATCTCCACTGGTGATTTTAGTTATACTCACTAAGCAAAGTCAATATGAAGTCTTGATTAGTCCAAGCTGTTATGACCATAATATTTAGGAAAAAGTACACTTTACCTACGTATGGTTTCACCGATTTTGCATTCAAAAAGTGTGGTTTTAATTTTGTAACGTGGTCCTTGTAGTTTAAAATATTTTAGAGCATACGTAATTAATTGATAATTACGCACTGATATCAACAAATTAGTATCAGAACATATGGTTGTTACTGTGATTTGATGTTAATATAATATTTTTAATCGAAGAATTATGTAATATTTTGGCTTAAAAATCATACTAATTGGATATGGACCGTATGCTTTAAAAGATTTTAAACTACATAGACTAAATTAAAAAATTAAAACCACACGGCCTGAACGTGAAATCGGTAAAACCCAGGTAGGTAAAGTGTAATTTTCTCTAATTTTTAATACCACGCTCCGACCGGGTTTCGAGAGGAATTCTGAGCTGGAAAAATACGTACACCTGAAAATCTTACTAACCGAAAAAAAAAACAAATCTAAAAAAAAAAAACCAGAAATCCTCCCCGAGAGCCAACACTCAGGCCTCACTCCTCAGCCTCGGGCCGCCTCAGAATGATTATGTTAATGGTAGATTATGAATACGAGATTGGCAATTTTGTTGATTTTTCGTTGTGGTTGATTTCGCTTCTTAGATTTAAGATAATATTTTGAACTTACTTTGGATTGCAGGCGACGGAGGAAAAGAGGAACCAAAATAACGACCATTGCGGGGTCTAAAAACGGTTTCCGTGAAAAAGTTTAGTTTTCTTCTATGTTTAAAAAAAACCTGAAGGCGAATCAAAAATCTTCGTTTTTTTGGTTTATTTGGTAAGTTGTGGTGGAGTGGAGATTTTTTATATATTACTAATTATTAAGTAAGATAAAATAAATTTTATTTTAATGACAAATATGAAATAATTTCAAATATCTACCAATTGGTGTTTAATTTATTCAAATAAAATATTTAAAAATCAATTTAATAAGTCTAGAAAAAAATAGTTCAAAAATTTTAAGCATGAGGTCGTGAAATTTTTTCTCTATCACTTTTTTCTTCTGGCTTTGTTTAATTACTTTAATTTTGGGGTTGTTAAGTTTTTATTTGCACTTATATGGTTTTTATTTTATTTTATTTTTTGTCATTTATTTTTAAGTGGTAGTTTTTAGGTTTTTGTTATAATTTGGGAGTTTTTTCCTCCCCCGATCTAACTGCTCTCCGTATTTTAGACAAAAAAAATGAGCTAGATTTATCTGTGGCTAGCAGACCACTTGGTTGGATCACAGTTTTTTAAATATTGATTTTGTTAAAATATAAAAGAATGCTCTTTCCTAAGATTAGAATAAGAATAAGTTGAACATATTTTACAATTTTAAAATTACGTATTATCCAAGTGATGATCAGTGAAATCACATAGTACCTATATGTATTTTTTTAATTTTTTTTATAGAGCCTTGTTTGTTGAAATATATTTAAGTAATAGAGGGTCGATTGAGATATTTTTTTAGATCTTTTAGTAGAGTTTACCAAATAGATTTCTTAATTTATTATCTATTTCTTTGAAATATAAATTAAAAGTGTGCTACGTTGTTTGAAGCACATTAATAAATCATCAAAAGCACTAATAAATTCTTATCAAGTTAGAATACTCTTTAATGTTATTTTGAATGAACTTGATGTTGTTTTGAATGTATTGGATGTTGTTTTAAATTTATTGGATATTTAGTTAAATGAGTTAAATTATATATATATATTGAAATTCTGGTAAAAAAATGCATTCTGGTTTGATCGCGAGTTCAACAGTCAGACTAGTGAGACCAGATTTTGACACGAAATAGAGTTGATTTTCGGAACGATATTAAAAACTATAGTTATGACAAAATAGAAATGAGATGAGTCTTATAAACATGAACGTGAATAAGAACAGGGAATTAAAAGTTGTTATGACAGAGAATAGAAATGAGATCAATCTTATGAACATGAACAAGAACAAGGAGACTAACCTGTTGTCCCAAGTGAGTGAGATGATTCTAATTGGTAATGAGCAAACACTGAGGTTGTCACTTAAATACAGTGGACAATGAGCAATTATTGCATTATGAAGAAGAAATTTGTGGACCAGAAACACTGACCTCAACTGGAAAATTTTCCATAATATCTCCGACGTCACCACCTTGTAGGCTTGTAAGGGCAATTATGTTGAATATAGACTATTCTCGGTTTCGCACATGATTCGCGGCTTCATCCAAATTTATGGCTGTTTGTACCATTTGTCCTCGCTCATCAATTTTAACTTTGAAAAATATCACATCTGCTCGTATGCGGATTCTAGAGCAATACAACTAATAAAAGTGTTCTTTTTTGTTGTGGTTGAGAAATGTTTTCAATTCTCATTCTTGATCACACGCTCATTTTTTGATACTTTACATACCCATTTCTATCAAAATTTTATTCCAATCAATTTAAATAACTTTTTAGTTAATATAAATATGTGATATTGCTTAGAAATTATTTGAAAAATTAAAGATTTTATTTAACGATACAAATATTTCAACCTTGAAATGATTCTGATATAACTCAACAGTAGTGTTCAATTGTGAACTGACGCAACGCAGCGTGGATGTGATGGCCGCACGGATCTGTTGATCCGCAGAATACCAAAAACGGGTCGAGGATAGATCGAGTACTGTACGTTGAATCCGTAGACCACCGGAGACGCAACGAGGATAAATAACGACGACGATAAAATTGGACTAGACCGAACAAAGCAACTCCCGACAAAGCCCATGAAACCAACGTCTCTCATGCTCAACTTTGTTTATTCCCTTCCGGCGACCAAATACTCGAGTCTCTCGCGGTTTCTGCGTGTTGTCTGGGTTGGGACACTAACCCTAGAAGACGGATCTTGGTTGATTGTTTCGTGGGATGTTGCAATTGGGTTCTTGTTTCTGAGACACAGATGGGTGTGAAACTGATCAAAGTTCACTTATTTATCTCTTCCGTGGTTGCGGCGACCGACCCCGTCGTATCGTTACTTATATCGGTGAATTGAAAGGAGTAACCTTTATTCAGTTAGGGCATCGAGTGTGGATGGTTCACGAAAAGTCATGCTACAACCTCTTCGATATAATGCCTCGGTAAATTAAGGTCCATATACGTGGTTCGATATAATGTCCAAGTTGAGTTCTTCACAGAGATTTGAGTAATATAACAAGTTGTCATCAATTACTACTTCCTTCTCCAGATTGTGGAATAGCTTTGAAAAGCAAATGACAAGCTGCAAAGGAAAATTCCCTGTCCTGTTGCATCGAATGATTGATTACAATGTACAACCTATCCAATTCATACAAGAATAGAAATGAATATTTTCATATCAATCTATCTACGTGCATGTATGGACAAAAGGGAATAAAAAGGACCACGATGTCGACATCATTCTGGATCATTCTTGGATCACGTGCCCGGCCCTTTATCCCTTTTGTCAGATGTCAAATCATCCTCGTGTATTTTTTTTTTGGTAGAATCATCCTCGTGTATTGTGCTAGGTAAGGTAGTAGCTGAAGCAAAGATTGATTTATGTCCTTTGGGCCAAGACTGGGTACCTTCGTGGGCTTGTATTTCACTTGCTGGGCCCAGAATTGTTTTGTGTGTGATGCCAGATGTTCTACGCCTGGTTTCCAGCCATCATCATCATCTTTAATCTCTTCAACTAATAATTTTTTTCATCCGCCCGCAAGTTGGACTGTGAGTGCTGAAGGCTTAGAAACATGAAACTTGTTGAAGAGCTGGCACATGAAACAACTTAACCAATCAATTTTGCACTTTCTCACGAATTAGATAACGTTCAATGTACTTCGTTCTGTCGTGAAAAATAGGATTCTCAACAATGTATTACTGATTTGTTGTCCCAAAATATGAAGCTGATTGAGCATGATCGATTTGCAAATCATCGAGTAGATAAGTCAACCGCTGCGATTCGAAGCAAGAGCCCTATACTCCGCTTCTGATGAACTTCTGGAGACGGTAGGCTGTTTGTTGGAAGCATGGGCTTTTCGAATGTTTTAATCGCGACGAGCGGTGGCCTGAGACCTTCGTCTCCGGCGACCGGGAGCCTTGATGCTCAACTGGGACAAGAAACGGAACAAGAAGAAGAAGAGAGGGACAAAGGAGAAGAAAATAGAGGCAATTAATATGCACACGTGTACTCTTGTTTCTTTTATCGGCCCTGCATGATTCTTGCACATTTTTGTACTGAAATTGTTTGGCTTTGTACTCTTCATTCCATGTCATGTCCTTCCTCAAGTGACTGAGATAGATCCCTTTTTATGTTGTCTCACAATTCTTTGATGTTAATCAACTTTGCCCTCCTCCCCAAAGAAGGAATCTGGCCTTCTAACCTGTTGTTTGTTTCGTCGAAAAACGTTCTCCTAAAAAATTACTTATCAAAAATGTTAGTTCGGTACCCAGAGTTCGTGACGTTCTTGTTAGGAATTCACCAACATGGAAATAAGATCCCACAAAAAACACCAACACAAACACACGTGACGTTCGTGATTCAGCCTAATGCGTAAGTTCACAGTGAGAAAAAAAAAACTTTGATTGATGAATACGAGTCACAAAGTCATAGACAACCTTAGATAACAAATCTTTATATAATAGACAATATTGGAGGTCCAAATAAACCTATCACTGTCGAATTAGGATTGGAGAAGAAGAACCGAAACTAAACCAAAATTGTATCAATTTGTTTAGTGGGTGTGAAGATACACGTTGAGCATAATGATATGGTATTATGGTTGCTTAGTCTTATATGTCTCGAATTTGTATCAGTTTGTATTATCAACCAAAAACACGTTGATGATGGGAGAGAAATGTGCGAAGGGTTATAGATTGTTCTATTTTGAGGTGATTAATTACTTATAGGGCTTAATGATATGGTATTATGGTTTGTGACTAATGATCAGCAACTGGGCATGTGCATGAGATTGGGTTTTGATTCTGATAATCTGGCACTCTCATTTGGTATGCCATATGATTTGGCGAATTAAAGCTTCATGATTACTCACTTTTTGTTCCTAAACCACATTTTTTTTGTCTCTCTCTGAGAAACAACTACACTTGGATTGAAAGGTA
>SOPF01032893.1:0-11515 GCA_012979155.1 Hypericum perforatum
TAAATTTTCATTTCTAATCTCTTGAAAGGAAATTTGGTTAAACTAAAATAATTTTTTAGTAAATTGATGTTGGATTATTACGTAGAAATTATGGAGAATGAAATAAGATTGTGAACTTGCTGTCCTAAAAATTCAAGGATCTCTAGAAATTCTTTCAAATAATTAATTCTATCTTCGAGGATATCTGTAATTACAATGAGTCACACAAACTAATGTTGTAAGGGTATAAAGAAGCTCTCAAACCGTAATCAGGTACAAAATGTGTATGGTATAGACCCAATTAGAAGCACGTTTTAACAGGAACTGATGATGCTTTTTAGATGGGTTTTGTTGTTCTTAAATGGAAATCTTGATTCATCACCAAAAATGTTTTTTAGGAGCATTCAATATGATGGCCGTCAGAAAGAGTCACGTTTCAAACGCGCTCAAACAAAACAAAACAGTGTGAATTTTCCCAAGCAAACCTTGCGCCCTGCAAGTAGTTGGAGACCTCCATGTGCGAGAGGAGGCACGGATTTCGCGCCCTCCGTGTTCGCATATTCTTTTATACCATTTTGTCCGCCGGTGCTGAATTGGACACACACCTAGCACCCTCCGAGTTCTTGGCGCTCTCCGAGTTCAACTCAAGCCTCATACATGGCGCGCTCTTAGTGTTCGGAGTCTTTTCAAGTTCAAAACTCGAATTCTTTTGCTATAGCAGTCTATATTTCGTGAATAGATAACAAAAAAAAAAATCTAACAATTTACATAAGTGAGAAATACGCAAGGATTTCAATGAGTAAACTTACATGCATAATTTAAATCTCGGATCTCTTATATATTTACAACACCTAGTATCCTTTGTGTTAAACGTTTTTTTTTACTATATCAGTTTTTTTAATGGAAACACCCAAAATAATTAATAATTAGACAACCATATTTGTTATTACGACAATACAATAAATAAATATAATTACCTAAACGAAAACCTAAGCCGTTATTCAATGGCAACCGCAACAACATTCATCAAGCCATTCAATAAAAGCTCAAAGTCCCCAAGGTTTGATGTAATAGGGATAAATTCTGTCATGTAGGTGTAAACATTGGAGAACCGTTCTAAAGTACGTGATGAGTTATTTAGTTATTATGTAATGGTTTGTGCTATTATTATAAATTATTTGTTTAGTTATGACAAAATGGTTTGTGTCAAATGGTTAACCAAGTTATGATAAAATAGTTTGACAAATAATGATAAATAATTTGAATAATTATGATACAAAAAAGATTTTGATTGTAAAATAATATGCTAAAAGATCAAGTACATAGTAAATCAGTCCCTAAGGTGTCAAAAATTGAACTCATCACTCCATTCTCCTAAAAAGTAGCTAATAATTTTCAATATTCCAAAAAAATATCCTTTGGTTAAACCAAACAAGTCCATCTTTCCAGACCACTTCTTACGCTCGAAGCTTGTCGTACCATTGTCCTATTGACTTGTTGTTGGGGAGAAAAATCGAGAATGTTAAGAATGTTCTTACGATAATTTCAAGATCAGCTTAACACTAAATAACAAAGGAGTGGCCAGAGCTGGGTTACTACTTACTTACTCACTAGATCAAGATAAAATTTAGATTTTAGAAAGATATTTTTATCGATGATTTATGGATGTCTATTGCCTCGTCCCAAACTCTTCTTATATAGGCAAGGAAAATAACCTGACGCCCCTCCTCCATTGTGGGGAATCGGATTCAGTCCTGGACGTCATTTCCAGGATCGTGCTGGATGACTTAAAAAGAGAGAGGGCACGCGGGTCAAGTAGTTTTGCCATGTATGCTTAAGTGGTCAAGTGGTTTTGCCATGTATGTTCAAGTAGTTTTGCCAAGTATGTTCAAGTGGTCAAGTAGTTTTGCCATGTATGTTCAAGTGATTTTGCCAAGTATGTTCAAGTGGTTTTGCCAAGTATGTTCAAGTGATCAAGTGGTAAAACCATCTGAACACACTTAGCAAAACCACTTGAACATACTTGGTAAAACCACTTGAGCATACTTGACAAAGGGATAGGATACCGTGGGGACATGTACCTTGTCCCTATTATGGACAAGGTTAATTTAGTCAAACCACTAATCCACTAATTTCCCTAGTTTCTCTGTCTATTAAATGTCTCTAACCACTCATCCACCTAATTATGATTTAAAATCATAACCACCCACCTAATTTGGCTCTCCAATTAATTACCTACTTTCGCTCCAATAAATAAATTTTTTCTCACTAAACCCTAATACTAGCAGTCATTAGTTTTAATCACTAGTAACTTCCCGCCACCATTTTCATCTTCTTGCCAACTCGATCAAGACGACGTCCAACCTTGGATTCCATCTCGCTTATTTGATCTCGCCGATTCCATCTCGCTTATTTGATCTCACCGATTCAATCTCGCCATTTTTGTCTTCTCCAGTAATTGGTTTCTTGTTATTAACCATGAATATATCTTCAATTGACGATGAAGTTTTGTTCAGTGATAATAACGATTCAAAAAATCAAAAAGGTGCATTAATTGGATTCGTTGGTTTGGTTTTCTTAATTTATGTTACCATTTTATCGTCCTAATTCTTTGTTTATTGCTTATGATTTAGAGCTAATAATGAGTGTTGCCTCTGATGATGATTGTTTCTTTGTTGCCAATTGCTATTCATCTAAACATAAAGGTGCATTTTTTCCAATAATTTTTTTGTTCGTAAATGTTTTTTGTTCGTTGATGTTTCTTTCCAGCTAGGTTACTAGTTTAAACTCCGATATTACTGGTTTAAATTCTTCCTGGTTCGAAGTCCTACTTTACAGGTTTAAAGTCCTACTTTACTGGCTCAGAGTTCTACTTTACTGGTTCAAAGTCCTACTTTACTGGTTCAAAGTCTTATTACTAGTTCAAAGTCCTACTTTACTGGTTCAAAGTCCTTCGATACTGATTCAGAGTCCTACTTTACTGGTTCAGAGTCCTACTTTTCTGGTTCAGAGTCCTACTTTACTGGTTCAAAGTCTTACTTTATTGGTTCAAAGTTCTTTACTGGTTTTCTTTTGACACCATGCATTGACTCTCATTTTTTTCATATAATGAAATAGGTCTATAGTCGCTTGTTTGTCCCGATAAAGATGATTTTTTTTTATGTGATATTAATGCTTCAAAGAGGTTGAAGAGTGCGAGTAAAAATGGACGTAAAAAAGCAAGGAGAAAGCACGAAAGAAAGACCAAGAAGCAATGAATGGTAACAAAGAAGATGTAACATTTGATCAACCTATTGTAGACGTAGATTTAAACCAACTACCCGAAGGCATTTAATTTTAACCTTGTTTTTAAAGATTTTGTGTAATTTATTATTCCAGTATCCCATATACCATAAACCACTAATGCAGCAAAATAACCCAGTAATGTAGCAAAACAAATCAGTAACATAGTAAAAAAAACTAGTAAATCAACAAAACAAACTAGTAGCATAGTAAAACAAATCAGTAACGTGAGGATGTGAGGGTGGAGGGTTTTTTTTTATTTTGAGAAGTGAAAGTTTTTTGATTTTTGGGTTTAGGGAAACGTGGATGGAGGAGGGAAAGGTAAATAATTTTTTTGTTAATTCCTTTTTTGATAACTAATTAATTTATTCAAATTTTAAAATTTCCTAAAAAAGGAGAATTAATTGATAATTCGTCTAAAAAAGGAACCATTAACTACTGTGTTCCTTAAAAAAGGTAATTAATTGATAATTCACCTAAAAAGAAGGAACCATTAATTACTGGGTGTTATTTAGTTTTGGGCAAAAGTCGTAAATATCCTTGGTCATTAATAACCATTAGATCAGAATCTTTTTGAATATATTCTGATCTAATGGCCAGATGTTTGTCCCTATTTAGGTACAATCTCTCTTTAGTCCCCACGATATCCAAATTTCTTGATGAAACTACTTGAACATACATGACCAAACTATTCAAAAAAAATTTGTTTATGTAATTGACTGTGATCAATGGAGAATTTAAATTCATCATTTATTGATAAATAAGAGAATTAAATATGGTCATTTATTGTTCATTTAATTTAACTTCCTCTCTACTTACGCCCCTCTTCGTTTTCGCACCCCTCTTTACTGTGTAGGACGATCATGTAGTAACTTTAATGTCTAGGACCGAATCCTCTCCCTCCATTGTGTCGTAATTGAACTTGAAGATCTTACAACTTATCTTTATCCAAGTCTCATCCTTATTGAACCCTACTTGAATGCCTTGAAGTTCATGTCTTTTGGAGCCTTATACTTATCCAAAATAAACTTGAGTACCTAGAAGCTTATATGATTTTCTCGAGTTTATCTCATCTTTTTCGAGTCTCTATGCTTATCTTTTCGAGTCTCATAGAAATAAAATCTTTGAATAAAAAATCAATATGAAAACTAAATATTAAAAAATAATCTTTACGAATTTAGATGATGTTAATTACATTATAAATATTTTTAATATGATATCACATAATTTAACAAATATTTTTTTGTAAAGATAAAATATTATTAAGAGTCATTCATACATGTAAAATATATAACAAATACGTATGATAAATTTATTTATTTAACTGACTCACTAAAATAATATCATTATAAATATGTATGTATTGATCAAATATATGAATTAACCACTTCAATATTTTCATATGAATTTATATTTGAAATAAGAAATATAGAAAATCTAAATGAATCCTAATTAAAAAAATTGTATATAAGATCTAAAAATTTATATTAGAGAAAATAATTATTAATTATTGAGTTAATATGATAACAAATAAGAAAAAAAAATAATATAGGATAATATAGTAAAAACATGTTATAAAAGATTTCTCTCATTGGACAAAAAATTTTGTCCCACGAAAATAGGTAAGACAAGAAATTGGGAGTGGGTTTGGACAAGTTTCAATTTTATCATGCCTATTTCTTGTGCCAAACATATGCTTGGATAAAAAATTTTATACAGTTCTGTTCAAGCCATAGTAACAAATGCACCCTATGAGTATTCATCTGATATGAGTCTTTGTGATGGCCCGAGCAGGACAATTTTGGTAATGACCCAAGCCAAGTGGAGGAGTCTAGTCTCGGCAACGATACAAGCCCTATTTGTCCCACGATGATCTACTCATCAAGGATCTACAATAATCCAAGCTATTAAAGCCCAGCGGTGACCCAAAGCAGACAAAGTCAAGGTCTACCAAGTTGGTGATAATCTGAGATATGTAAAGCCCGCAATGATCTAGCCTAGATGGAGCACACAACAGTCCAAGGAGATTAGTTCCATGATGATCCAGGGTCAGAGAACCTACCACGATCCAAGCAAGGTCGAAGTGACAATGACCTAAGGGGCACCTTACCTGCGACAATCCAAGGCGAGCGAGAGCTAGAGAAGATTACACCCCAAATGAAATGATATAAAGGGAGTCATAATCGCGATAATCCACCAAAGCCAAGTAGGTAACAATCCAAGGAGGGTCAGACGGGCGATTGATTATCCAAGGAGGGTTGAGTGGGCTACGATCCACTTCGGGTTGACTTCAACAAGACTTTTGGCACCCTTTCACTCCAAATTAGAGAAAGTCACAAGTTAAAAATTGTAGATCTCTCAGGGTCTTCCCGAATATTTTCATTATTTAAAGGGTCGACTTGACATTATATAAACTTGCATAACACGAAAGCCAAATCACCGGATTTGGAATTCACACTTGCGCACATGAAAGTCTGACCCATAACTACATAACATGATTGTTGTTGTGACGACAATTGCTAAAACAAGTAGCAGAATATAACTGCTCAAAAACTTTTGCTCCTCGGTATAATGTTAAAAAATTGAGCAAGTTATTATTAAAATAAAAAGATTTAGAACCTGGTGGCCTCTAGATCGAAATCTGATGTACAAAGTCCCAATAGCCTTGTAAGGAGACAAGTTGAGCGAGGAGGCCCGTGGTTCCTCCGACTGTAAGGGTGCGTTTGGTACGACTTCTGGACAGGACAGAACAGTACTGGACAGAATAGTACTGGACAGAACTACTTGTTCTAGCTGTACTGTCCTATGTTTGGTTATTTCAGTACATGATTGAATATTTTGTCTATTTCTCAATTGTTTATGTATAATAATTTAACCTAAAATTTTGTTAAAGACAAAAATATTCTTCACGATAACAGCAGATAATAACTGGGTAAAATCAATCATTACATTAGTAATAATATTATATCATAGAAATAAAATCTTTGAATAAAAAATCAGAATTAAAACTAAATATTCAAAAATAATCCTTATGAATTTAGATCATGTTAATTACATTATAAATATTTTTAATATGATATCACATAATTAAACAAATATATTTTTGTAAAGATAAAATATTATTAAAAATTATTCATGCATGTACACTATATAACAAATGGGTATGTTAAATTTATTTATTTGAGTGACTCACTAAAATAATCATTGTAAATATGTATGTGTTGATCAAATATATAGATTAACTACTTTCATTTTTTTATATGGATTTATATCCGAAATATGAAATATAGAAAATTTAAATGAATCCCAGTTAAAAATATTGTATATAAGATCTAAAAATTTATAGTAGAGAAAATGATTATTAATGATTGAGTTAAATATGATAACAAATAAGAAAAAAGAAATAATATAAGGTAACATGGTAAAAATATGCCATAAGAGATTTCTATCCTTGGACAAAAAATTTTGTCCCATGGAAATAGGTGGGACAAGAAATTAGGAGTGGGCTTGGACAAGGATTCAATTTTGTCCTGTCCATTTCTTGTGCCAAACATAGGCTTGGACAAAAAACTTTGTCCAGTCATATCCAAATCTTAGTACCAAATGCACCCTAAGTGATCAGAACTGCATTATGAATATAGAGAATACCATAACCCTGAGTCAAATCATCTGGGAGAAGAACTAACAACAACAATAACAATATGACGTTAGATGATTTTTATCATGCCAACTATGGCTTATATAGTGGAAAATTACTGAAACCATTTAAAAAATTTACATAAATTCACATAACAAAAAATAAACTAACAATCACGTAAATCAATCAAAAGTGTTTCTTTTAAAAAAATTGACAAAAAAGTTGTTCTAACTTAATTAGGTCTCGATTCGAATTTTCAAAAACATAAGAAAAAAATATTGTTGGGAAAGTTTTGTCACTTTTCATAAGACCTACCGGATTAGTCGGCCAATTAGGTGAGATACCAAATGATCTAAAAAACATAAAAAACAATTTTCCATAAAATTGTCACATAAAATAATTTTAATTAAATAAATTAAACTTTTGAAATAACCATATTTTTCAACAGAATCAAAGTTTGAATTCCATTTATCTATTAAGTTTTTTATTATTATGTTAATAAGTTCAGTGTTCTCTAATTATTGACGTTGGTATTTGTTTTTTGGGAAATTCCGTTGATTCTGATATCTTTTTTTTGGTTGATGAAGATTCTTAGATTTTGAGTGAATATGATGCAAGAATGTTATTGCCTTGTGCTAGGGTAAAAATGCACTTGAGGAAACCTACAAAGCTTGTTGCCGAGTACTTAGGTTACGAATATGGTACGCATACCGAAGAACCTACGAAGCTTGTTGCCGAGTGCTTAGTATCTTGCTTTACGAATATGGTGCGACACTGTGGAACTTACAAAGCTTGTTGCTGTGTGCTTAGTATCATGCTTTACGAATATGGTACATATCGCTTGTATATTTGGGATCTTTAATTATTTATTATTATTTATAATAATTTAATTGTACCATATAGTATTCAGACATATACTACCAAATCGTTTTCCTGTTTGTGGAGTCATGATTATAGCGTGATTATGTTTGTCAAGTTAATGGGTAAAAGTGTTGTTTAATTAAAAAAGTTTCGAGTTGGAGATATTAAAAAATGGTATTAAATATTTGTAAAAAATATTTTTTAACATTTAAGAACTTGATTTTTTGTGTGATTGTTCGTGCATCTTTTGATTAAAAGTTGAAGATGTTAAAGGTTGAAGATGGTGAAGGTGGGAGAAAGATGATTTTTTTTTTCAAAGCATATTTCAAGTTTTGATACTATTTGATATTTTGTTATACGTCAGGTCAATGACAATTTTCTGAAAGCTAAGAATTTATTAAGAATATCATGGTACAACATATTTAGTGTGGTATTTCCACTGCTATGGAGAGTTTCAAGTCTTGGTTTCATCAAAATTCTATCACAATAAAATTCAGCAAAAAAAAGGTGTGGTAGGAAAGAAAATTTCCATAAAAATACCTATCTTGATATCAATGACTGACTTAAAAACAACGTTCATGTAAGATGCCAAACAATGTCAATAGGGATGTGGAGCCCACATAAGTGGCCAAATGGTCAGATAGTTGCTCAAGACTGAGATTTGTAGGAAGAAATAAACACATGATCTAAATATGAAATTTTAAGATCACGCGGCTTAATTATGGAATACTCACATAAGATATTAAAATGTACTTTTTTCAAAAAAATGTTTTGCTTAGGTTGAAATTGATGTTATATTATATTCAATATAGTATATTAGCCACCTCCTTTTTCTCTTTTTTCCTCGCCAGTTGTCTATTTCTCATCATCTTCTATAGCTTTTTATTTTTTCATAATAAATTTTGGATATAATAAATAATAAATTTCTAGCGGCCTCATCCTTTAAAAAGAATAAATGCCTTGAACTACAGGTAACAACATAAATTTATACTACTACCAACCAGAGTTGTTGCGGGCTATTCTTAGGGAAAAACATTATTTCTTACTTGCCTGCTCTCTGTCAACTTTTTCAAGGAGCCAGTTGGAAGGACAAGCAGAGCAGCTCACAAACACAAGATGGTGAGTTCAATCTCAACGATAGCGAAGCAAATTTGGGAAGACTGGAATGTCAGAGGAGCTGTTCTCTTCAGCCTCTTCTTGCAGGTATTTCTTGTTCATATATGACTTAGAATAAAGAGTGATGGGATTAGAAGATTTTAAGATAGTTGTTCAACTTTTTGTTGAAATTATTAGTAGTAAATTATGGTCTGAACTAATATATATATATTATATTTGAGAAAAAAAATTTTGTATGGCATAGTTTGCATAACCGTAGAAATATCAAATCCTTCTATTTCGTATCTTACGATATTAGTTTTCCTCTTTCAATATCACGAACTTTGGATTTAATTTTAGATGAGGCCATAGTTTAACTATGTGTCTTTAAACTGTTATCACTCACTTATATACTTCAGAATTTTGACTTCCATAAGTAGGAGAGTGCACAAGATACAATGTCTAATTAGGTGTACAAAAGGAAGCATTTTCGTACGCCCTTCGAGCCTTTGTGGAAATAGATCTTTGAAACTTATAAATATTAGAGTGCTATGAACTAGAAGCAAAGAAGTATGAAGTTTAATGAAGAGTGTGAGCTAAGAGTAATTTGGAAAGGAGGAGGAGGAGGGCTCCTTTTTATAAAGCCTAAATTTTTTGACATTCAAATCTGGATTTAATAGGACCATTAACCTACTAATTAAATATGAGGTTACAAGATATTTAAATCATCAAAATAAATAGGTAGTTATATATGAATATAAATTCAAATAATATATAGAAGTAGAAAAAGCTTATATAACGTTGGTTTGTCCAAGTGGAAGTTGATCATATTTTTTATGTTAGAATTGCTTCAACAAGTCTAGCCCAATTCTAAAAAAACAAGATTATAAAACTTGAAATAATTCTTATGAACTCACAATCTCGTTAAACCTTACCATCTTTAAACCAATTTTTATTCATACTGAGAATTAATTTTTTCACAAGTATTTTATATCATTACGAGGCTTAGTAAATGAGTTTTATATTGATTTCGCAAACACTAAAAATCAAATGGCATGACCTCCAATTAAACTAGCTCAAAACTGCCTACTCCCTTAGGTCAATCTTCCATCGGTTAGAAACCAATTTTCCAACAATATCTCACATGAATGAAAAATGACTTATAATTTTATAAGCTTACTAATGTTATATGGAACTTGGAGATCTGCGAGATTTCGTTGCATCAGAAAAGGTGGTTAAAAGCTTTGAACCTTCTTTAGTAAAATACCGTCAGATATAATAGATAACCAATGGACGTGATACCTTGAACTATTCGGTATTTTGTATAGACCAAGAAAAAAGTACTCACATAACTCATTCTCAAATTACTGCTCAGTTTTTTTTTGGTTATGTCCATTTTGGCTATATAATGTCTTAATTTTTTTCATCACATGCTTTATAGATTTGGTCCTGAACTTATTTCACAGAAACAATCCTTTCAAATTTGGTATAGGTAATCTCTTATAAAAAATATTTTCCTATATCAAACTTATATATACTCAAAGTATAAAGATCATTAAAAGTTTAAAGTTTAATCTCATCATAGACAAGTCTATTACTCATTCATCATAGGAATAGTAGGGAATGTAATTTCTTGAGTACTTTGTTCGACCTTAACCTCATAATTTGGTTATTCCATTAAACTTGCATATCAAAGTTTACGATCCAAATTGGATTGCCATCATAGATTTAGGTCATTTTGTGGACTTCAATCTCATTTCTCTTAATGATATTTTCACTTTTCTTGTTAGATTTTTAATTTTATTTTTTGACTTTACATAGTCTAAAATATCAAATTCATTATTAATTTTCTTTTTAACTTTACATAGTATAAAGATATCATACTCATTCTCAACTTTTTTGTTAGGCCAATGATATAACGTAGCAGTAGCAGTAGGCACATACAACTAAAGATTGAACAAGTGAGTTGACTCTGAATACGACTCTACCGGGATTAATTCTACTATCTAATTGTTTAGCATTCCTACGGAAGCAAGCGTCACAATAATTTTTAGTACAAAAACATTTTTTCCAGATTCAAAATTTCTAAGTCACGGTTACACATGACAAATTAAAACAGTAAGCAATTGATTTTTTATTTGAAAAAATTACGAACAATGGAAGATTAGTAAGAATTCTTAGAGCCAATTTTCCTTATTGTCATACACTATCAAAATGAAGCAATTTTACTCCCAAATAAAATAAGCTCAGATAATGAGACAACTTACGGTAGCAATTGCAAAAATAAATATATTCTACGGAGAAAGGAGATCAGAATAGTGTATGCAAGTTATACCGACGACAGTCGAGAATACTCAACGACATTGTTGCTGGAAATAATAAATTATGGTTTGAACTATTAATATATAAAAGTTGGAGAAGAGTATTCTTACGATATAGTTTATACAACCGTATACTAACTCTTTTTACTTTGTATCCTCCGGCATTAATTTTCTTCTTTCGATATCACAAACATCTGATTTCATCTTAAACGAGGCCACAATATAACCGTGTGTCCTTAAATTCTTAGTACCTATCTACATGCTTAGTCTATCATAGATACGAGAGTTTCTAGTATATAAATCTCAATCCCGTGTATGAAAGTGCATTTTCGTACATTTT
>SOPF01032907.1:0-13452 GCA_012979155.1 Hypericum perforatum
CTGGTTTTTTATTTTATAATATTGGTAGGATGTATGTCATTGGTTTGCTTGTATAACGATATTGGTTGATGGTTTGCTAGTATAAGGGATACTAATTTGACTCATATGACATATTGGTTTGGCAAATTCACAATATCGGCATATAAATCAGAGTTAAATAACAAACTAGCGAGTCAGAACAATAAACTAGTAACATAGAACAACAAACCAGCAAGTCAGAACAAAAACCAGCAAGTCAGAACAACAAACTAGTAAGTCGCAACAACAAACCAACAAGTCGGAATAATAAACTATCAAGTCGAAATAACAAAAAATCAGCATGTTGGAACAATAAACTAACAAGCCAGAACAAAAAATGAGCAAGTCGGAACAAAAAACGAGCAAGTTGGAACAACAAAAAACCAGCAAGTTAGAACAACAAACCAGTAAGTCAGAACAACAAACCAACAAGTCGGAACAATAAACCAGCAAGCCGAAAAAAAACCAGCAAGTTGGAACAAAAAACCAGCAAGTCAGAATAATAAACCAACAAGTGAGAAGAACAAACTAGCAAGTTGGAATAATAAATTAGCAAGTTGAAACAATAAACCACCAAGTCGGAAAATAATTAATAAATGAGAGAGAATTAATTAATTCAATTAGGTGGGTAGTTATAGAGATTGGAGAGAGAAAGAAAAAAATTAATTAATGAGAGAGAGAATAAATTCAAATTAGGTGAGTAATTATGGAGTGAGAAAAAAATAAGGGTGATTTATCAAACCACCCTTATTTAATGATTTCACTTCTTTAGTTCCCATATGGGGACTAAATCCTTGTCCTCAGTCAAACCAAAATCCCCTCGTGGAGTGTTTGGCATCATTAAAAACTTTGTTGCGGCAAAATTAAAGAGTGTCATCAATAACCTTTTCCTTATGTATATCAACATTGAAAGACAATAATTAAAACATCAGAGAGCATAACAACAAATTTGCATGACTAGAGAATAACCAAGACCTCCTACATGAATTGAGTTCATCACTCCGTCTACTTCGGCAAGATATTGCAAACAAAGCATCCTAGAGGTAATCCTCAAGCGCTCTCGACCAAGGGTACCACTCCACGAAGCTGTGTATCACTGAACACAATAGGCTTCCGAAGTCAACTCTATGGCCTCTGAAGATAATGTTGTTCCCGAAATTTCAAAAATCCAACATATAGAAGCAAAAATAATGTACCAAAGTTTCATGTGGCACTTCAAAGTTGATGTTAAACATAATTTGCATTACTTGTTGAAAACAAGTTGAGCATTTTTCCACGCGTGGCAAGAAATGACAAGGAGAAGTTCTTTGAGACCCGCTTATCAAACTCTTTTAACGCAATTTTAGAATCATTTAAAAAAAATCAATAAGTTGTTATATATAATTCAAAATAAAAAAAATCGATTGTAATTGTATAATTCTAATAATTAAAGTCAATTTACTATAACTATTGATCTTTTTCCCCAAACGCCGTACCATTGGCTATACTAATATTATTAATGTTTTTCATCAAATAATTATATTTAAACACAAATAAAATGAATTCTTTCATATTTGATTCGAACAATACTAAGACCACTTGCACCCCCATCCTCGGGATGGAGAGGAATGGTGGGGCCTACAGAGGTTTTGAGAAAAAAAAATAAAAAATGAAAAGAGGAAGCAACCGAAGATGGACACACAACCCCTTAAAAGGGGGGATGATGGGCCCACGCAGAATTATTTAATGGGTTTTTATTTTTTTTATTTTTTCTTATCTAAATTTTATCATACTTTGTATATTTGTCACAATATTATTTGTTCATAATATTTTTTAAAATAACATTTGAGATGAAAAAATCTATATAATTATCTATTGCTTTTTTAAAAAATAAATAAAAAACAAATAACAATTTTTAACTCCATATAAATAAATATTGTTTTATTTGGGAAATTAATAATTTAATAAGAAGTACGAAATTTAGATTAACGAATATTAATATGTGAATTAAAAATGTAAAGTTAACTGAGTTGATAATGTGGAAGTAAATATATTAATTATTTATTGGTTGGGAATGGGTTGGATGGGGATGGGAGTGTGGGTAAAAATTGATTTTAGGAGGATAAGTTGAGGTAAATGAGTGAGAAATTAATTAAATAATCTGAAAATGGGTTGGAGGGTAGATGGGGGTGCAGATGGTCTGAAGTAATAGAAACAAGGCTGGAAATATCATGAACTTCTGGGCCTTAGCCAGGCCTGCGAGGGAGGGATTTTGTTGTATTGAAGCAAGGATCATTGACCGTAATTATAAAATAGCATTAAAGTAAGAATAAGACAATAAACTGTTTAAAAAACGACAATAGTGGACAATTTTATGTTCGCATTTTTTGGGAATGATCCGCTTTTACATATCTTTATTCTCCCTGGAAAGAGAGAAATGCCCCAGTACATTTGTGTCGATGTTTCTATTTACCAATATGTAAGGGCTATACTCAAAAGCAAGTCCTTGATTTTACTCATTTTGGACACACCCGTTGATAGGGTGGACCCAAGAACCGAGAACAATACCTAACTAAATCAAGCTTTAGATTTTTTTAGATTTTTTAACTTGTTATTTGATGATTTGGTTTAAGTATCTCATAGTTATGAGTTTTATTTTTTAGTTTTGCTTCGATGATCCATCCCAGAAATATAAATTTAGACTGAGCAATATAATATTTATATATGGTCATGTCTACTTAGATGAAACTCATTCAGAATATTGAGCATAGTTTGTATCATGTACTGGGAGAATTTAACATTTTAAATCGCATGTTATAAACTTAAGTTACGTGGCACATAGATTAAAATATTTTGATATTATGATAAAGTCTTCCTATCCAAAATATTTATAAAAAAATCAGTCTAGGAATGTCTGATAAATTTTAGGCTATTCCAATTGATGGTTTGCTTTTGATTTTTGTGCGATATATGAGTGAAGTAGTTGCATGATAAGTTGGATGTCGACGCCCACTTGACCTGCCTTTGACTAAACCCACCTATCTTTTTTAACTCTAATTGATTGGTTTTTCACTTTTAATTGGTGCTTGTGGGTTTGGTGGATTTCTCATGAAAATTTTGGACCAAGTCCTTTATTTCAGACAGTTTCAATAGGTTCATCACAAACCATTACCAAACACACCGAACTCATTTAACTATTTTATTGCTACCATGGACTTGGATGATGTCATCTTTCTTTTCTTTTGCCTAACATCCGTATAGAAGATGTTGTGAATACCGCATTAAGGTTTTGGGCCTTGTTATTGTAAAAGTTCACCTAACTTTTATCTTAATATTTTGTAATGTAGTTTAGCAATGCTTAAAAAACTTAATTCACATCGGTGAAATTTTAGTCCAATAAACATTTATAGAGCGGCTGTATTTACAATATCACATTATACACTTTCTTAAATAACAAAGTGATATAAAGTATGTATTTTCAATATCAACGAGAGAATTATTTTAGCATCTTCTATTCTTTTCTTTGGCACAGTTTCTGGACTTGAACCATAAACTTTGCCCATGAAGTAAATGATCGCACCTCTTGTCTTAATTAAAATATTTCAAATTTTAATTATTAAAATATAAATAATTGGTAGAATTTTTTTCATTTTAACGACCATAATTTACAATATCATACTAATACACTCAGTAGATTCTGTAATAACATAATTTATCAAAAAATATAAAGTATTTATAGTAATAATCAAAATATATTTATTTTTCACTATGTAAATATATTTATTGATCCTCGGGACATTTTTTTGTTGTTGCAAACATTCATTCCTTTGAACATTGATTTTAATTTGTTCAGTTGTGCTCCTAATCTCATATGGGCGGTTAATCTCCTAGGTAGGCAGTATGCCTTATCTATACAGAATTTACAGAAATGTTATATATTTTGACCATTTTTATATATAATTCAATTATTTTCAAAGTGCACTATGGTCGGCCATATGTCTATAGACCAAGTAAAATCTCAATATAGCATAACTATTACCCATCCCAAAATGATATTTTTCTTTCCTTTTTTTTTGCATTTTCATACCTAAAATCTCAATAGAGTAATTATTTTCCACCTACCCTCTATTTTAGCTTCAGTCGCCTACTTTCAACACCATAAAGGATTCTGAGTTTATCCTCCTAAACGAATTAGCATCTCCACGTCCTATTTCGAGTGCACTATCTTTGTTTTAGAAGAAAAGCCGGAGAATCTTTAGTGCATGGTGGAGGTCTATGGTTCACAATTTAGGTTATCAACCAAGCATAAGACAAATGTGAGGTTGTCCATGTGGATCGATAACCTTACAACTGCTATAACCAAATGATGACTGATATCTTGAATATTTTGAAAAGAGAGTTGGTCGACTAATATATCTAGGGCATGCCGCTCATATGGTCAACCACAAGATTCATGTTTCTCTTATTCTCCATTTTCTTGTTCATTTTCTCATTCTTCAATTGTTTAGAGATAACATCTCAAAGAGAATAATTGTTTTCATCCTACCCTTTATTTGAGCTATGCCAAGCTGACTGGTAAGCTCGTCGACGGTGAAATTCGAGCCTAAAGTTGCAATCTCTAAGTTCTTTTCTTTAGATACGGTTCTGGTGATCGATGACTGTGAGACTCAGGTGTTGAAATTCGAGGAGACTCAATTGATGGACGACAAGCCTGATCGCATAGAAAATATGGCGTCGCACGGAAGCTGGATGATGTCCACTGCCATTCCTCCTCCTAGAGAGAGAATCGGAAGGAATAGCGAGTAAGTGAGTGAGACGGTTAGGGGTTGGTGGTTATATATAAAGTAGATAGGAGAATTTTTGTATAGTTTTGGAATAAAAATCAAAATCTTTAAAAGAAGTGAAATCAGAGCTAGGAAGGGGGGCAACGTGAAAAGAAGACATTCCCTACCTACTCTCCGTGAGGCAAAAAAATGATATCCTTCAAGTTATGGGAGAGGATATAACCCTCGTGTTATATGAGTACAATTCTATAATCGCTACATGACTCTCCACCGTAAAATAAATCAACATGTCTACCTCCTAGCCCAAGCACCTTTAGTCCGGTTTCTAAACATATCTTGATAATCGGTTGATGACTAGGGTTATCCCCAAGAACTGGTTAGCCACGTAGATCCATTATCCTGCAACCACAAGATGATGGTCCTAAGATATTTTGAGCATCCATAAAATAAGGTATCCAAGATTCTGATTTTTCCCATTCTTGTCATTTTTTTCTCTATTTTTTAAGAACTAAAATCCCAATAAGTTGCAATAGTTTCTCTCTCACCCGTTACTTTAGGCTTTTAGTTTCTATAGCCTATTTCCAATACTCAAATTACTACGGAGAACATAACCCCTTTTGTTATATGAATGCAATTCTTTAATCTGCATGTGACATTCCATGGTAAAATTTATGTATCCATTGAAATTACTCTTGTTACTCGTAATTCAAAAAAATTAGGTTGTGAAAATTATAATGTAGTGTTTACACATAGTTGCTGTTAAACATATGAAATATTCAACCTAGTGAATTTTGATATATTTCTTTTGAGAATACATATTCGAAATTTGATAAAAAAAAATAACTAGCAAGAAAATGAGTACTTGCAATTCCTACTTTCTCATTTCTTCTTTGTATTTTTTAAACATTTTTCTTTGGAAAAAGCTCATCAAAGTTTCTGAGATTAGAACGATTTTTTTAGGATGAGATTACAACGATTTTAGGATGTAGTCGTGTGATTTAAAATGGCTTGTTTGATTCTAAGGTTACCCTTTTTTTGTGACAGAAGACTGATGATATTTCGAGCAAAAAATTACTTCGAACCATAAAATGGAATCATTTTTAGGATGACGTAACATGCCACATCTCAATTTTTTTTGTTGGCATGCTCAAGTGGCAACGAATTAAAATATCAATTTTTGGTCCTTTCTTTTTATATATATATATATTTTTAAATACCCTCTCTCTCCTCTTCTTCCTAGACCTGGCCAAGAATCAAATCCGATTCGTAATTCGATTCGATTCGTTAATAATTCAATTCGATTCGTGTATAATTCGATTCGTCGAAAATTCAATTTGAATTCGTCATTGTTTAAATTCGATTCGATTCGAATTCGTCAAACTAGCAAATTGAATTCGAATTTGATTTGAGTTGAATTCGTATTAAATTCGTATATATATATTATATATATATTAAAACATTCAAAAAAGGAAAGGGAGAGGAAATTAAAAAATAATTTGGAGGAGGAAGTTGGCGTGAAAAGGGAATAGGGAAGTTGAATTAAAAAAATTGGAGGGGAAGAGTGGAGTGAGTTTTGACGCCCAAAAAGGAAGAGGGAGGTTGAAATTAAAAAAAATTGAAAGAAAAGAGGGGAGGGAGTTTTGCCGCTAGAAAAAAATGGGAGGAGAGGGATTGGAATTAAAAATATTGGAATGAAGGTGAGTAGTAAAAAGGTTAATAAACATATTATTATTTTTACTGCTTTTTTAGAAGTACCAGTTTTTATTCTTTAAAATTTATACATTCCAATCTTAATTCTATACTTTCTAATTAAAAATTTGAGATAAATAAAATATTTCTGAAAATTACTAATTATATATATTAGTCATATTTATCATATAATTTTAACTATATAAAATCCTAAATTTAAAATCTTAAATTATAAAATTTCAAATAATAAATTATAAACTTTAAAACTCCAAATCTTAAAATTTCAAACCCTCAACATTAAAATGTCAAACACTAAATTCTAAAATCATAAACCCTAAACCTTTGAATCCCAAATCTCAAACTCTACAACCCTTGAACCTTATATTCCTTAAACCCTAAATCCTAAAATCCTAAACCCTAGAGCCCTAAACCTTAAAGTCTTAAACCTTAAACCCTATAAACCCTAAACTCTTAAACCTTAAACCTTAAAACCTCAAATTCTAAATTCTAAAACCATAAACCTTAAACCTTTAAATCTCAAATCTCAAATCCTACAAACCTTTAACATTATACTCATTAAACCATAAACCTTAAATCCTAAAGTTTAAACCTTACAATCCCAAACATAAAATCTTAAAACCACAAATTCTAAACATTACAACCTTATATCTCAAACCTTTAAAACTTTAAATTTCAAATCATAAACCCTAAACCTTAAAACCTTACACTATAAACTTTGAGTCAGAGTCAACTTAATTTTGTACATTAAATATAAATCCAGACTTTAGTTTATTTATTTTCCAAAAAAATTTCAACACTTATTCAAACTAATTTGAATTCGATCGAATTCGACTATAATTCGACCATAATTCGATAATTAATAATTCGAATTCGACAAATGGTCAAGTCTACCCTTAACCCTAAATTATGAAACTATTAAACCCTAATTAAGTGCAAACTCTAACTCTAGTTTATTTTGGCATATTAATTGCAAACTCAAACTCTAGTTTATTTTTTTTAAATACGTTAAACATTTATTCCTAACTTTTTAATTAAATATTTAATATTTAAGAATCAATTCGAATTCAATTTGGATTCAATTCGAATTCGAAGGTTTATAATTCGTATTCAATTCATCCTTCGACTAATTGAATATGGTTTAGTGTTTTGATGAATTTGAATTCAAACTAATTCGATTCGAATTTGAACCATGGTCAGGTCTACAGTTCTTCCTAAAAAAATAATTTTTGATCAAAACAACTAACAAAATAATTACTATTACAAAAAATTATAAAATAAAAAAGTTAAAAACTAAGTGGATCATAGATAATTAATATGGCTTCCTTTGTGAAAATAATTTTTCATTTTTTTTAGAAAAGTAAAATATTTTCCAGCGACTAAACAAAGCAATGCAAATGTAAAAGAGAGAGCATGGGGAGCGGTTACTAACCTGACGGCGGAGTGGTGAAAGCGCTTGAGAGGATTGCACTACAGAGAACGTGGGGAGTAAAAACTTGGTGAGAAGGCAGGTTCATCGAGGGGAGTCGACGGCGATGATGAGCTTCGAGAGGCACGGATGGTTAAGGCTCTTGAGGCTTTTCGAGAGGCAGATGAGGAAGGAGAGGGGAGAGGAGAGGAGGAGGAAGAAGAAGAGTGGAGAGAGAATGTGTTTTTAAAAAATTATGAAAATGAATAAGCCAAAATTGATATCTTTATCCATCGTCACTTCAGCGTGCTAGCCAAAAAAAAATTACGACGTGGCATGTCACGTCATCCTAAAACCAACATCATTTTTTGGTTTAGAATAAATTTTAGTTTGAAAAGTTATATGAGGCTCTATCGTAAAAAACAGAGTAAATTTATGACCAAATAAATCGTTTTAGGATCGAAGGACTACCTAGCAAAATACTATAATCTCATGCAATTTTTTTTCTTTTGTTATTCCACTCATGGCATGTGAATTGAGCACTCATTTTTCCTTGTTGGAATCTTTAATATGTGGTTCACATAAGCAGCCATAAAATAATAATTATTTTATAATCACTATATTCATAATAAGTGTATCGTCAAACTATATTTATGAAGAATTTTATAATAATCTTAATATTTCTAATACGTTAATCTAATTTTTTTTTAATAAATATACATTTTACAATTGAAGTCAGAAGTGTGAAACTTGGACTAACCCAGAAATTTTAAATTCTCGAATATCAAACTTCGAGGACATTAATCAAGTCAACGCTACTCAACTAATATCCAAAGAATATACACAAATTTAAAAACTACATAATTGGGGCAAACTAGGCTAAGAACAACGAATCCAAGTCCAACTACTTAATTTAAATGAGGAACGACTTGGAAATTCAAAAAATTGGCAACTCATGAGAAATAACTGGTAAGAAATTGTACGAGATATTATATAATAAGGTCGTGCAATATCTAAGTCACGAAGTTGTTAGTGTGTCATTTATTATGGGTAGCAGTCCCATCAAATTCAATAAATTGTCTATAATTGGAAATTGTCAATTTTCGCTTCAATTGTTTTTAAAATCTATTGTTTTTATAATTGTATCATTTACCTCATTTATTTAGTTTGGTGTCTCATTAAATGTGGCGTAGCAACTCCCATCAAATTCAAACAAGTTGTTTATATTCAAAAAAATTGGGACCTCACCTGTCTGTTTTCGGTACCCAAATTCCCGCCAGTCGTATGAAAGTAAAAGGAATTTCGGGCTTTCGCCTTGAACTCGCAAGAGTGGATTGGTGGGGACAAACTTTAAGTTTCCATATGAGAACTAGAGATGAGGAATTAATAAGAAAGGGTGATTTGGTAAAATCACTATAATTTATTTTTCTCTCCAATTAATTTCTATAACTACCTACCTAATTTTGAATTAATTAGTTTCTCTCTCCATAATCTACCTTTTATGCCAAAACTCTAATTTCTAGCTGTTATTATTTCTTTTTATTAAAAATTTCTCTCTTTTGAAATTCAACAACGATAACCTTACTCCGGCAACCGGCACACAACGACATGCTAAACCAGTTCTCATATAGTATAAATTTAGTATCCCTTATATGCCAAACCAATATTTCTCATGTGCAAAACTAATATCTCGTATAGTACAAACCATTATCCTTTATATACCAAACCGGTATCTCATGTAGTGTAAATCAGTATCCATCATATGACAAACTATTATATCTTATATGCCAAACCAGTATCTCTCATAATACAAACCAATATCCCTCATATGCCAAACCAATATCCTTTATATGCCAAACCAGTATCCCTTATATGCCAAAACCAGTATCTCTCATATACAAAACCAATATCTCGTATAGTACAAACTATTATCCTTCATATGCCATACTGATATCTATATAGTGTAAATCAGTATTCCTCATATGCCAAACCAGTACATTTGATATGCCAAACTAATATCCTTTATATGCCAAACCAATATTTCTAATATGCCAAACTAATATCCCTCATATGCTAAACCAGTATATCTCATATGCCAAATCAACATCTCTTATATGCCAAACCAGTATCTCTTATATGCCAAACCAGTATTCCTTATATGCCAAACGAGTATGGCATATAGTACAAACCAATATCTTTATATACCAAACCATTATCACATATGCAAAAACCAGTATCACACATAGAAGAAAAATCAATGATGCTTGAAAGAAAAATTAGTATCACGTATATAATAATCAGTGTTCTATACAAGACAAATCATGTTTATCAAAAATTGATATCTCTTAAAGTCATCCCAGCAATTAAGATTTTAAATTTTCCTAAAAAAGAATAATTAATGATTATTATGCTAAAAAAGAGGAAGGTATTAAATGCCTGAATTTTTAAAAAAGGGTAAATAATGATAATTATGCTTAAAAATGTGGTATTAAATGCCTGACTTTTTTTAAAAA
Organism: Hypericum perforatum; assembly: GCA_012979155.1. Taxonomy (NCBI): domain Eukaryota; kingdom Viridiplantae; phylum Streptophyta; class Magnoliopsida; order Malpighiales; family Hypericaceae; genus Hypericum; species Hypericum perforatum. The sequence goes on from SOPF01032907.1 coordinate 10,410, forward strand.
ATGGATAAATAACGATAATTATGCTAAAAAGGAAGATATTAAATGCCTGGATTTTAAGTTTGAGTAAAAGTCGAAAATATCCTTGACACCTTTTAAACCATTGGATTTTATTTTTTTCAAACAAATTCAAATTCTATGGTCCAGATGTGTTAAAAAAAGTAAAATTTTGATTCTATCTCTCTTTTTAGCCGAATATTAACTTTTCTTTTTCTTCTCTTCTTTATTTCTCATTTCTCTCTCGAAATTCCTAATCTTTTTAAATTTTTTTTCATTTAAATATTAGAAATTCAAAAAATCTTTGTGCTTTCCTCCACCATCCAACTACCACCGCTTATCTGCCTTCCACTATCATTCCCTCGCCCATCCACTCACCCACCCTGCCTTCCATAACTATTCTCCCTCCTCCTTCCATCGTTTGTTGTTCCTCTTTTAGCCAATCATATATTCCTCTTTCGTTACTCTTTCTGTTCTTCCTCCATCCATCTATCCATCCCTCCGTCTGTCCTTTTTTCTTTGATCATCTATTCCTCCTCCTTCTTAGATTTTTTCTCTGCCCGTCCACAAATATCGTTGAAAGACCAAAGGAGAAGAATGATAAAGTAGAAAAGATATAAATTGTTGTGGTAGTAATTTTTTATTATTGTGGTAATAATTTTTACTTGTGGTGGTAACAACTTTTGTTTGTTATGGTATTGATTTTTGCTTATTTATGATGATAATTTTTGTTTGTTGTGATAGTGGTTTTTAATTATTATGGTAGTAGTTTTTGCTCGTAGGGGTAATAATTTTGCTTGTTGTGATATTAGTTTTAGGTAAGTATGAAATTTATTTTATTTATGATGACATCGGTTTTAGTATACGTTGACATTGTTTTAGGTGAACATTACACTAATTTCAAGTAAACATGATAGTGGTTTAGCTAATTATTATTATTAGTTTGAATGCGTAATATCACTCATTTGAAATGATTATGTGGCTGATTCGACTAATTATTAATACAAATTTGAATACAAATATTACTGATTTGAAATTTTTATGAGATTGATTTGGCTGATTATTGACATTGACTTGCATGCATAATATCATTAATTTGAAATGGTTATGTTACTGATTTTTTATATTGGTATGCAAATATTTATATACAAGATAAAATATTAAATTACACTCTCGGATCTTGTTGCACAAGATCCAAAGTCTTTTGTGAGTGTAAGGATGATATATTATATTTGGTTTACATATATGATGATGGATTATATTTAGTTTGTAGATATGGTGATGCTAATTTTGTTTCTGTCAGGAGACATGTTTTGATGTGTAATCATACCTATTTTGCTATATCACGATATTAATTTTATATTTTGAGAGATTATTTTTTGTGTAACGATGCTAATTTTATTATGTCTCGATATTGGTTTGATATTTTAAGAAACTGATCTTTTATGTGTGATAATATTGATTTTGTTGTATCGTGATATAACTTTTATGTTTTGAGAGACTAGTTTTCTTATATAATTATATTAGTTTTCACGTATCATATTATTAATTTTTTCTATCAAGAGTGTATGTTTTAACCCAAAAAGCATTGTCACTAAACACGATGACTATTGTCACTTAGAATTGTTCTCAAATCTCATTCTTTTTTAACTCTTAAATCGTGTTTCTTACAAAAATATTGAAACTAACATCACTATACTATCAAACCAGTGTCATACCAAACAAAAATTAGTGTCATATGCAATACAAATTAATATAATGTATTATACAAATCAATGTCATGCACAACATAATTCAATATCACATACAATACAAATTAGTATCATGCACTACACAAACCAGTGTCACATACAATACAAACTAATTTCACGCACAACCCAAACGAGTATCTCATACAACATAAACCAATGTTACTTACAACCAAAATTATTGTCACTTACAACTCAAATCAATGCTATCAATAACCCAAATCAGTATCTCGTACAACAAAAATCAATGTCACTTATAACAAAAATCATTGTTACTTATAATCCAAACTAGTGCCATTAAGAACCCAAACTAGTCACTTACAACCAAATTATTATCATTTGCAATTTAAACCAGTGTCATTTATAATCTTAACTTAGTGTCACATATAACTCAAACCAGTATCACGTATAACCAAAACAAGTTTCACTAATAATTCAAACGAGTATCATTTTTTATCCAAACTAATTTCACTTACAACTCAAATCAGTATCATTTATAATTCAAACCAGTGCTACTAACAAGGAGGCCCGACTCCTACTAGGAGGAGGACTAACTTTGAGAAGGAGGCAAGAAGAGAAACGAGGAGGATAAAGGGACGACCCCGACTATGAGAACGGATGGTCCCAACTCTAAGAAGGAAGAAGGAACGAGGTTAGAGAAGGTCGGAAGAAATAGGAGGAAGAGCCCTGCCTAAGGGACGACCTCAGTCATCGGCTACTACAAAGAGGATGAACGATTGGGAGGAGGTCAGAAGGAGAAGAGGAAAAAAGTACGGCCTGCTAGAAAGAGGAAGAAGGAGGAGATTGAAAGTGGAGGAAATAGGAGAGAAAAAGTGACATTTGAAAAGTAGGATTGTTGGGATTTATCTTTTTAAAAAAAGATAAATAATATATATTTTTTAATTTTTTTAGTGATTTGTTAGTTTACTTAAAAATTATGATAAAAAATTGTATCTCTTTAGTTCTTATTTGAGAATAAAATGATAGTCGCCATCCAAATCACTCCAAAATTATTGGATACGCAACATGTTGAAAAGAGAGAAAAAAAACATGATAGCACCTTTGTAATGACACCGCAAATCTCGCTAAAAAAATCCACATTTTACCAACCCGCAATCTTCGCATACAATTGACAACTTGAAAAAAAGCATGCAATTGACAACTTGAAAAGTTAAAAAAGGCCGAAACATGAATTTGAGAGAGAAACAGATTAAGACATGACAGGTGGTGGTAACTATAACAATAATGTAACAGCACAAAAATACGAACATGTAGTTGAACTGGAAAAAATTGTTACAACT
>SOPF01032908.1:0-16440 GCA_012979155.1 Hypericum perforatum
GCTTCAAGGACACGTCAATTGTGAGATACGCAACTAGGGTTAGGGCATCATTGTCAAGGGGCAAGTTGGCATCAGTCGAAGGAATTAAGACCAAGGTGGTTCTTGTCTGGGTCAAGGTCAACAGCATCAATGTCGAGAGCCACAAGTCTGATAAGGTGTGGTTCGGTGGTGGCGGCGGTGTGAAGAAGTCGAGAGCTAGAGATGCGTATGATGTTCCTCGACAAGGTATCATGGTGGAAGAATTCTGATTGTGACGTGGAACGTATGTTTTGGGATTAATTTCGTGAATAATGAGTTGTACAATGTATTAATATTGTAATGATTAGTTGAGGGTTATCCTTTTGGATCGTACATGATTTGATTAATGGGATCCATAATGCAAGAGTAACATTGGGTTTAATTGCTGTACATGTCCTACTTAATTAAAAAAAAAAACTTTGCATCGACATTTATTTCTTCAAATAACTAAAAGGCCGAAAAATTATCGTCGAATTTCTTGGCCGGTACAAATAGGAGGACAAGATGGGCCTAGTTGGCTTCTCCCTTGGTGTGACCCTGATGGTGTTCCCTTCTGGCTCAAGATAACAGGCTACGGCCCATTAACGTACCAAAATTTGATTCATTTTTTCAGAAAAGTGATCCTCTAATTTTGTTCCAATTTAAGCACCAAGTTTTAATTTGGTGGTTCTTAATCTAAACGAATCCTAACAAATATATTTGGGAAAATTACATATAAGTACCTATGGTTTCACACTTTCTAAAAAACTATGGTTTTTTCCGTCCAAATTATGTCCATGTAATTTGTTTTTTATGATATTTCTGAGTCTCAGTAGTTCGAGTAGATGTATGTCATATGTCCGTCTACGTGTATATCGTATCAACAAAAATGACAACATAAAAAGTGCATGGTTTTCTATTTGTTAATGTGACATGTGACTAATTTATCAACTCGGTTAAATCACGTTTAATCATACATCTAACCACTTTCTATATTATAATATGAGAAACAACCAGTGGAATTAGTAAGCGTTGAATTATAAAATTGTTGATTTTTGGTGTTGGAATAAAGATGTGACTCTAGATTAAAAAAATGAGATGTGGATTGAGTCAGGAATAATAATTTTTTAAATTATATAGATAGAATATTTTTGCAAAAATTCAAAAATCACATGACCAAAATAAAAAATTCACATGAGTTGGCATCGCTTGAAGAAATTGTTATTGTTAAAAAAAATAAAAAATGCACGAGAAAACACTTGTTAAATTGTTTTTGAAAAATTCAAAAATCACATGACCAAAATAAAAAAAAATTCACACAGACTAAAATTGTATGAAGAAAATGTCATTTGCAAAAATAAAAAATACAAAAAAATACAAGTCTTTATCGCATAAAAAAATATCGATGTCTCATGAAAAAAATGTTGATATCACATAAATAAAATGATAACACAATCTATCAAAATTCCGTAATGTACAGTTTGTATTCAATCTATTCTTAGTAAAAAAAGAGACTTGTGCTTACTATTTTGATGAGACACACTACCTATTGTCTATGAATTTCGAATGAATCTCATGTAAGGTATTTTTTAAAAGGTATAATTCATTGCTTCCAAGAAAAAAAATACAAAGGTACATGATAGTGTCTGGATGCAACTTGGACACAGAACACATATACCCTTACCCATACTAGAATTTGGCTTGGCTGGGGAGTAAAAGAGGTGTGTCCCCATATGGCGACTAGCATCTAGATCGTTAGATTAATATTTTTTTAAAAAGATTCTGATCTAATGGTGTAAAATAGCTCAAGGGCATTTTTGACTATTACCCAAACGTAAAAAGCCAAACAGTTAATGACTTTCTTATATTTAGCCCCATTATCATAAATAACCCTATTTTTAAGTAAAATTTAAATTTAAACACTAATTTTTTGTATTCTCACTGTAACTATTCCACTTCATATTTATCTTTCTCTCTCTTCTGCTTTATCTTCTTCTCTATTCTACGGTTTCTAAAATCCCTGAATATTTTCCCAAATAGCTTATTCGCCATGAAGAAGAAGCTCGGGACTCGTTTTCTCGTTGTGAGTACTCTCCCTTCGCCCTCTCTTCTTTATTTTTTTCAAATAGACGGATACTTTGTTGACTTCTCGTACTGGAAGTGCATAAAGGCTATCATCAGGAAGAACTACCCGCTTTTTGCGAAAATTCATGTATACGATACTGGTTTATTGATATTATGTCATTGGTTTGTGTTTTGCTGGTTGCTGGTTGTATTTTGATGGTATACTGGTTGCTGCTTAAGTTTTGTTGGTTTGTTGGTTGCTGGTTGTTGGTTGCGTTTTAATAGTTGTACTTTGTTGGTTGCTGATTGAGTTTTGCTGGTTGTTGGTTACGTTGTACTAGTTTGCTAGTTGTTGATTATATTTTGCTGGTTTGCTGCTATAACATACTGGTTTTTTATTTTATAATGTTGATAGGATGTATATCACTCGTTTGCTTGTATAACGACATTGGTTGATGGTTTGCTAGTATAAGGATACTGATTTGACTCATATGACATATTGGTTTGGCGAATTCACAATATCGGCATACAAGTCAGAGTTAAATAACAAACTAGTGAGTCGGAACAATAAACCAGTAACATAGAATAATAAACCAGCGAGTCAGAACAACAAACCAGTAAGTCAGAACAACAAATCAACAAGTCGGAACAATAAATCATCAAGTCGAAATAACAAAAAACCAGCAAGTCAAAATAATAAACTAACAAGCCAGAACCAAAAACTAGCAAGTCGGAATAAAAAACGAGCAAGTTGGAACAACAAAAAACCAGTAAGTTAGAATAACAAACCAGTAAGTCAGAACAACAAACCAACAAGTCGGAACAATAAACCAGCAAGCCGGAATAAAAAACTAGCAAGTCGGAACAAAAAATAGCAAGTCAGAATAATAAACCAATAAGTCCGAAGAACAAACTAGCAAGTCGAAACAAAAAATTAGCAAGTCGGAACAATAAACCAGCAATTCAAAATAATAAACTAGCAAGTCGAAAAATAATTAACAAACAAGATAGAGAATTAATTAATTCAATTAGGTGAGTAGTTATAGAGATTGGAGAGAGAGAAAAAAAATTAATTAATGAGAAAGAGAATAAATTCAAATTATGTGAATAGTTATGGAGTGAGAAAGAAATAAGGGTGATTTATCAAACCACCCTTATTTAATAATTTCACTTCTTTAGTCCCATATGGGAACTAAATCATTGTCCTCAGCCAAACCAAAATTCCCTGGCGGAGTGTTTGGCATCATTAAAAACTTTGTTGCGGCAAAATTAAAGAGTGTCATCAATAACCTTTTCCTTAAGTATATCAACATTGAAAGCCAATATATTAAAACGAAATAGGATTCAGTGGGGATGTCTAAAAAGACATCCCCACCATGGGGATTAGGTTTAGACTGTTAGATCAAAACTGGGTTCTTAAATTTATAATCTAATGGTTGTTATGATTGAGGGTAATTTTGGTATTAGCATAATAAATTATATTTTTATTGATTCTATTTTCTTATCAAATCTTAACTAATTGAAAACATTAAATGCTATTCCTCATTTTTCTCTATCAACATTTAATTAAATTTTGAATTTGATTTTTTGAATCCCAAATTAAGAAAGATAGAATCGTGATTTTTATTCAAAATTTCCTCATTCCCTTTCCTCAAATCCTCAATCGTTTTTCTTCCCATCCCGGTCTTGTTAGCCGATTGTCATTCTCTTTCCTCAAACCCTACCATTTTTCTCCCCGTCCCGGTCTTGCTTTCGGCCCGGTTCCAAATTAGCGCAAACCCTTACCTGGTCGCCGCCGCAGTTCTCCAGCCGACTCGTCTTGTCCCGGCCGTTCTCTCTACTCGACTCATCTCGCAAACGTGCCATCTACTCGCGCTCTCTGGTGAGTCACGATTCTCTCTTCCTCCATGCAAACCATTTTTCGATATTGGTACCAATGGTTCGTGATATTGGTACCAATGGTTCCTGATATTGATACCAATAGTTCCTGATTTTGTTCAGTCTATTTTGTATGCCACGAAGATTGGTACCACTGGTTACTGATATTGGTACCAATGGTTCCACGAATATTGATACCAATGGTTCCTGTCACGAAGATTGGTACCACTGGTTCCTGATATTGGTACCAATGGTTCCTGATATTGATACCAATGGTTCCTGATATTAGTACCAATGGTTCCTGATATTATCGTGTTGAAGACTAGAGAATACCGTTTCTATTGAATATTTTTTAGATTTTAATTTTTGATTTATCAAACGATTGATTTGGGTTGTAATTATTTGTTAGAGATTTCAATTTTTGAATATGGGCGGTTACCAAATTCACTGCAAAATTTAAGGGATTCTAAAAAATGGTTTCCTAATTTTTAGGATGTAATTAGTCATTGGTATACCATTTATACCCTCCTCCCCATCATGGGGATTCATAGCAATCCCCACTGAATCTGAGTTGTATTAAAACATCAGAGAGCATAACAACAAATCTGCAGGACCAGAGAATAACCAAGACCTCCTACATGAATTGAGTTCATCACTCCGTCTACTTTGGCAAGATATTGCAAACAAAGCATCCTAGAGGTAATCCTCAAGCGCTCTCGACCAAGGGCACCACTCCACGAAGCTGTGTATCACTGAACACAATAGGCTTCCGAAGTCAACTCTACGGCCTCTGAAGATAATGTTGTTCACGAAATTCCAAAAATCCAACATATAGAAGCAAAAATAATGTAGCAAAGTTTCATGTGGCACTTCAAGGTTGATGTTAAACATAATTTGCATTACTTGTTGAAAACAAGTTGAGCATTTTTTCCTCGCGTGACAAGAAATGACAAGGAGAACTTCTTTGAGACCCGCTAATCAAACTCTTTTAACGCAATTTTAGAATCATTTAAAAAATCAATAAGTTGTTATATATAATTCAAAATAACCAAAATCGATTGTAATTGTATAATTCTAATAATTAAAGTCAATTTACTATCAAACTTGCAACTATTGATCTTTTTCCCCAAACGCCGTACCATTGGCTATACTAATATTATTAATGTTTTTCATCAAATAATTATATTTAAACACAAATAAAATGAATTCTTTCATATTTGATTCGAACAATACTAAAGTAATAGAAACAAGGCTGGAAATATCATGAACTTCTAGGCCTTAGCCAGGCCTGCGAGGGAGGGATTTTGTTGTATTGAAGCAAGGATCATTGACCGTAATTATAAAATAGCATTAAAGTAAGAATAAGACAATAAACTGTTAAAAAAACGACAATAGTGGTCAATTTTATGTTCGCATTTTTTGGGAATGATCCGCTTTTACATATCTTTATTCTCCCTGGAAAGAGAGAAATGCCCAATTACATTTGTGTCGATGTTTCTATTTGCCAATATGTAAGGGCTATACTCCAAAGCAAGTCCTTGATTTTACTCATTTTGGACACACCCGTTGATAGGGTGGAGTGGTGGACCCAAGAATCGAGAACAATACCTAACTAAATCAAGCTTTAGATTTTTTTAGATTTTTTAACTTGTTATTTGATGATTTGGTTTAAGTATCTCATAGTTGTGAGTTTTATTTTTTAGTTTTGCTTCGATGATCCGTCCTAGAAATATAAATTTAGACTGAGCAATATAATATTTATATATGGTCATGTCTACTTAGATGAAACTCATTCAGAATATTGAGCATAGTTTGTATCATGTACTGGGAGAATTTAACATTTTAAATCGCATGTTATAAACTTAAGTTACGTGGCACATAGATTAAAATATTTTGATATTATGGTAAAGTCTTCCTATCCAAAATATTTATAAAAAAATAAGTCTAGGAATGTCTGATAAATTTTAGGCTATTTCAATTGATGGTTTGCTTTTGATTTTAGTGCGATATATGAGTGAAGTAGTTGCATGATAAGTTGGATGTCGACGCCCACTCGACCTGCCTTTGACTAAACCCACCTATCTTTTTTAACTCTAATTGATTGGTTTTTCACTTTTAATTGGTGCTTGTGGGTTTGGTGGATTTCTCATGAAAATTTTGGACCGAGTCCTTTATTTCAGACAGTTTCAATAGGTTCATCACAAACCATTACCAAACACACCGAACTCATTTAACTATTTTATTGCTACCATGGACTTGGATGATGTCATCTTTCTTTTCTTTCGCCTAACATCCGTATAGAAGATGTTGTGAATACCGCATTAAGGTTTTGGGCCTTGTTATTGGAAAAGTTCACCTAACTTTTATCTTAATATTTTGTAATGTAGTTTAGCAATGCTTAAAAAACTTAATTCACATCGGTGAAATTTTAGTCCAATAAACATTTATAGAGCGGCTGTATTTACAATATCACATTATACACTTTCTTAAATAACAAAGTGATATAAAGTATGTATTTTCAATATCAACGAGAGAATTATTTTAGCATCTTCTATTATTTTCTTTGGCACAGTTTCTGGACTTGAACCATAAACTTTGCCCGTGAAGTAAATGATCGCACCTCTTGTCTTAATTAAAATATTTCAAATTTTAATTATTAAAATATAAATAATTGGTAGAATTTTTTTCATTTTAACGACCATAATTTATAAAATCATACAAATACACTCAGTAGATTCTGTAATAACATAATTTATCAAAAAATATAAAGTATTTATAGTAATAATCAAAATATATTTATTTTTCACTATGTAAATATATTTATTGATCCTCAGGACATTTTTTTGTTGTTGCAAACATTCATTCCTTTGAACATTGATTTTAATTTGTTCAGTTGGTGCTCCTAATCTCATATGGGCGGTTAATCTCCTAGGTAGGCAGTATGCCTATTCTATAATCCTTCACAGAATTTACAGAAATGTTATATATTTTGACCATTTTTATATATAATTCAATTATTTTCAAACTGCACTATGGTCGGCCATATGTCTATAGACCAAATAAAATCTCAATATAGCATAACTATTACCCATCCCAAAATGATATTTTTCTTTCCTTTTTTTCCATTTTCATACCTAAAATCTCAATAGAGTAATTATTTTTCACCTACTCTCTATTTTAGCTTCAGTCGCCTACTTTCAACACCATAAAGGATTCTGAGTTTATCCTCCTAAACGAATTAGCATCTCCACGTCCTATTTCGAGTGCACTATCTTTGTTTTAGAAGAAAAGCCGGAGAATCTTTAGTGCATGGTGGAGGTCTATGGTTCACAATTTAGGTTATCAACCAAGCATAAGACAAATGTGAGGTTGTCCATGTGGATCGATAACCTTACAACTGCTATAACCAAATGATGACTGATATCTTGAATATTTTGAAAAGAGAGTTGGTCGACTAATATATCTAGGGGTATGCCGCTCATATGGTCAACCACAAGATTCATGTTTCTCTTATTCTCCATTTTCTTGTTCGTTTTCTCATTCTTCAATTGTTTAGAGATAACATCTCAAAGAGAATAATTTTTTTCATCCTACCCTTTATTTGAGCTATGCCAAGCTGACTGGTAAGCTCGTCGACGGTGAAATTCGAGCCTAAAGTTGCAATCTCTAAGTTTTTTTCTTTTTGGGTTTCATCAGGTAAGAGACACAGTGATGAGAAGCAATGGATGGGCATGGAAGATACGGTTCTGGTGATCGATGACTGTGAGACTCAGGTGTTGAAATTCGAGAAGACTCAGTTGATGGACGACAAGCCTGGTCGCATAAAAGATATGGCGTCGCACGGAAGCTGGATGATGTCCACTGCCATTCCTCCTCCTAGAGAGAGAATCGGAAGGGATAGCGAGTGAGTGAGTGAGACGGTTGGGGGTTGGTGGTTATATATAAGGTAGATAGGAGAATTTTTGTATAGTTTTGGAATAAAAATCAAAATCCTTAAAAGAAGTGAAATCAGAGCTGGGAGAGGGGGCAACGTGAAAAGAAGACATTCCTACTTACTCTCCGTGAGGCAAAAAAATGATATCCTTCAATCTATGGGAGAGGATATAATGTTATATGAGTACAATTCTACAATCGCCACATGACTCTCCACCGTAAAATAAATCAACATGTCTATCTCCTAGCCCAAGCACCTTTAGTCCGGTTTCTAAACATATCTTGATAATCGGTTGATGACTAGGGTTATCCCCAAGAATTGGTTAGCCACGTAGATCCATTATCCTGTAACCACAAGATGATGGTCCTAAGATATTTTGAGCATCCATAAAATAAGGTATGCTCAATAAAACATTGTTGATCACGTCGCTAATATGATCAATCCAAGATTCTGATTTTTCCCATTCTTGTCATTTTTTTCTCTATTTTTTAAGAACTAAAATCCCAATAAGTTGCAATAGTTTCTCTCTCACCCGTTATTTTAGGCTTTTAGTTTCTATAGCCTATTTCCAATACTCAAATACGGAGAACATAACCCCTGTTATTATATGAATGCAATTCTTTAATCTGCATGTGACATTCCATGGTAAAATTTATGTATCCATTGAAATTACTCTTGTTACTCGTAATTCAAAAAAATTAGGTTGTGAAAATTATAATGTAGTGTTTAAACATAGTTGCTGTTAAATATATGAAATATTCAACCTAGTGAATTTTGATATATTTCTTTTGAGAATACATATTCGAAATTTGATAAAAAATAACTAGCAAGAAAATGAGTACTTGCAATTCCTACTTTCTCATTTCTTCTTTGTTTTTGTCAACATTTTTCTTTGGAAAAAGCTCATAAAAGTTTCTGAGATTAGAACGATTTTTTTAGGATGAGATTACAACGATTTTAGGATGTAGTCGTGTGATTTAAAATGGCTTGTTTGATTCTAAGGTTACCCTTTTCTTATGACAAAAGATCTGATGATATTTCGAGCAAAAAGTTACTTCGAACCATAAAATGGAATCATTTTTAGGATGACGTAACATGTTACATCTCAATTTTTTTTGTTGGCATGCTCAAGTGGCAACAAATTAAAATATCAATTTTTGGTCCTTTCTTTTTATATATATATATTTTTTAAATACCCTCTCTCTCCTCTTCTTCCTCCTTTCCACTTCTTCCTAGACCTGGCCAAGAATCAAATTTGATTCGTAATTCGATTCGATTCGATTCGTTAATAATTTGATTCGATTCGTGTATAATTCGATTCGTCGAAAATTCAATTCGAATTCGTCATTGTTTAAATTTGATTCGATTCGATTCGAATTCGTCAAACTGGCAAATTAAATTCGAATTCGATTCGAGTTGAATTCGTATTAAATTCGTATATATATTATATATATTTTTTAAAACATTCAAAAAAGGAAAGGGAGAGGAAACTAAAAAATAATTTGGAGGAGGAAGTTGGCGTGAAAAAGGAATAGGGAAGTTCAATTAAAAAAATTAGAGGGGAAGAGTGGAGGGAGTTTTGCCGCCCAAAAAGGAAGAGGGAGGTTGAAATTAAAAAAAAAATTGAAAGAAAAGAGGAGAGTGAGTTTTGCCGCTAGAAAAAAAATGGGAGGAGAGGGATTGAAATTTAAAATATTGGAGTGAGGGTGAGTTGTAAAAAGGTTAATAAACATATTATTATTTTTACTGCTTTTTTTAGAAGTACAAGTTTTTATTCTTTAAAATTTATACATTCCAATCTTAATTCTATACTTATCTAATTAAAAATTTGAGATAAATAAAATATTTTTGAAATTTACTAATTATATATATTAGTCATATTTATCATATAATTTTAACTATATAAAATCCTAAATTTAAAATCTTAAATTATAAAATTTCAAATAATAAATTCTAAACTTTAAAACTCCAAACCTTAAAATTTCAAACCCTAAATTATAAAATCATAAACCCTAAACCTTTGAATCCCAAATCTCAAACCCTACAACCCTTGAATCTTTCCCTAAACCCTAAACCCTAAAATCCTAAACCCTAGAGCCCTAAACCTTAAAGTCTTAAACCTTAAACCCTATAAACCCTAAACCCTTAAACCCTAAACCTTAAAACCTCAAATTCTAAATTCTAAAACCATAAACCTTAAACCTTTAAATCCCAAATCTCAAATCCTACAGACTTTTAACATTATACTCATTAAACCATAAACCTTAAATCCCAAAGTTTAAACCTTACAATCCCAAACATAAAATCTTAAAACCATAAATTCTAAACGTTACAACCTTAAATCTCAAACCTTTAAAACCTTAAATTTTAAATCATAAACCCTAAACCTTAAAACCTTACACTATAAACTTTGAGTCATAGTCAACTTAATTTTGTACATTAAATATAAACCCAGACTTTAGTTTATTTATTTTCCAAAAACATTTCAACGCTTATTCAAACTAATTTGAATTCGATCGAATTTGACCATAATTCGATAATTAATAATTCGAATTCGACAAATGGTCAGGTCTACCCTTAACCCTAAATTATGAAACTATTAAACCATAATTAAGTGCAAACTCTAACTCTAGTTTATTTTGGCATATTAATTGCAAACTCAAACTCTAGTTTATTTTTTTTAAATACGTTAAACATTTATTCCTAACTTTGTAATTAAATATTTAATATTTAAGAATCAATTCGAATTCAATTCGGATTTAATTCGAATTCGAAGGTTTATAATTCGTATTCAATTCATCCTTGGACGAATTGAATATGGTTTAGTATTTTGATGAATTCAAATTCGAACTAATTCGATTCGAATTCGAACCGTCGTCAGGTCTACTATTCTTCCTAAAAAAATAATTTTTGATCAAAACAACTAACAAAATAATTACTATTACAAAAAATTATAAAATAAAAAGTTAAAAACTAAGTGGATCATAGATAATTAATATGGCTTCCTTTGTGAAAATAATTTTTCATTTTTTTAGAAAAGTAAAATATTTTCCAGCGACTAAACAAAGCAATGCAAATGTAAAAGAGAGAACATGGGGAGCGGTTACTAACCTGACGGCGGAGTGTGAAAGCGCTTGAGAGGATTGCACTACAGAGAACGTGGGGAGTAAAAACATGGTGAGAAGGCAGGGTCATCGAGGGGAGTCGACGGCGATGATGAGCTTCGAGAGGCACGGATGGTTAAGGCTCTTGAGGCTTTTCGAGAGGCAGATGAGGAAGGAGAGGGGAGAGGAGAGGAGGAGAGGAGGAAGAAGAAGAGTGGAGAGAGAATGTGTTTTTAAAAAATTATGAAAATGAATAAGCCAAAATTGATATTTTTATCCATTGTCACTTCAGCGTGCTAGCCAAAAAAAAATTACGACGTGGCATATCACGTCATCCTAAAACCAACATCATTTTTTTGGTTTAGAATAAATTTTAGTTTGAAAAGTTATGTGAGGCTCTATCGTAAAAAACAGAATAAATTTATGACCAAATAAATCGTTTTAGGATCGAAGGACTACCTAGCAAAATACTATAATCTCATGCAATTTTTTTTATTTTGTTATTCCACTCATGGCATGTGAATTGAGCACTCATTTTTCCTTGTTGGAATCTTTAATATGTGGTTTCACATAAGCAGCCATCAAATAATTATTATTTTATAATCACTATATTCATAATAAGTGTATCGTCAAACTATATTTATGAAGAATTTTATAATAATCTTTATATTTCTAATACGTTAATCTAATTTTTTTTTTTAATAAGTATACATTTTAGAATTGAAGTCAGAAGTGTGAAACTTGGACTAACCCAGAAATTTTAAATTCTCGAATATCAAACTTCGAGGACATTAATCAAGTCAACGCTACTCAACTAATATCCAAAGAATATACACAAATTTAAAAACTACATAATTGGGGCAAACTAGGCTAAGAACAACGAATCCAAGTCCAACTACTTAATTTAAATGAGGAACGACTTGGAAATTCAAAAAATTGGCAACTCATGAGAAATAACTGGTAATTGTACGAGATATTATATAAGGTCGTGCAATATCTAAGTCACGAAGTTGTTAGTGTGTCATTTATTATGGGTAGCAGTCCCATCAAATTCAATAAATTGTCTATAATTGGAAATTGTCAATTTTCGCTTCAATTGTTTTTAAAATCTATTGTTTTTATAATTGTATCATTTACCTCATTTATTTAGTTTGGTGTCTCATTAAATGTGGCGTAGCAACTCCCATAAATATTCAAACAAGTTGTTTACATTCAAAAAAATTGGGACCTCACCTGTCTGTTTTCGGTACCCAAATTCCCGCCACTCGTATGAAAGTAAAAGGAATTTCGGGATTTCGCCTTGAACTCGGCAAGAGTGGATTGGTGGGGACAAACTTTAAGTTTCCATATGGGAACTAGAGATGAGGAATTAATAAGAAAGGGTGATTTGGTAAAATCACTATAATTTATTTTTCTCTCTAATTAATTTCTATAATTATCTACCTAATTTTGAATTAATTAATTTCTCTCTCCATAATCTACATTTTATGCCAAAACTCTAATTTCGAGCTGTTATTATTTCTTTTTATTAAAAATTTCTCTCTTTTGAAATTCAACAACGATAACCTTACTCCGGCAACCGACACACAACGACATGCTAAACCAGTTCTCATATAGTATAAATTCAGTATTCCTTATATGCCAAACCAATATTTCTCATGTGCAAAACTAATATCTCGTATAGTACAAACCATTATCCTTTATATACCAAACCGGTATCTCATGTAGTGTAAATCAGTATCCATCATATGACAAACTATTATATCTTATATGCCAAACCAGTATCTCTCATAATACAAACCAATATCCCTCATATGCTAAACCAATATCCTTTATATGCCAAACCAGTATACCTTATATGCCAAAACCAGTATCTCTCATATACAAAACCAATATCTCGTATAGTACAAACCATTATCCCTCATATGCCATACCGATATCTATATAGTGTAAATCAGTATTCCTCATATGCCAAACCAGTACATCTGATATGCCAAACTAATATCCTTTATATGCCAAACCAATATTTCTAATATGCCAAACTAATATCCCTCATATGCTACACCAGTATATCTCATATGCCAAATCAACACCTCTTATATGCCAAATCAGTATCTCTTATATGCCAAACCAGTATCCCTTATATGCGAAACTAATATCCTTTATATGCCAAACGAGTATGGCATATAGTACAAACCAATATCTTTATATACCAAACCATTATCACATATGCAAAAACCAGTATCACACATAGAAGAAAAAACAATGATGCTTGAAAGAAAAATTAGTATCACGTATATAATAATCAGTGTTCTATACAAGACAAATCATGTTTATCGAAAATTGATATCTCTTAAAGTCATCCCAGCAATATAGAAAATATGAATTAGGGATTAAAATTTTAAATTTTCCTAAAAAAGAATAATTAATGATTATTATGCTAAAAAAGAGGAAGGTATTAAATGCCTGGATTTTAAGTTTGAGTAAAAGTCGAAAATATCCTTGACACCTTTTCGACCATTGGATCTTATTTTTTTCAAACAAATTCAAATTCGATGGTCTAGATGTGTTAAAAAAAATAAAATTTTGATTCTATCTCTCTTTTTAGCCGAATATTAACTTTTCCTTTTCTTCTCTTCTTTATTTCTCATTTCTCTCGAAATTCCTAATCTTTTTAATTTTTTTTCCATTTAAATCTTAGAAATTCAAAAAATCTTTGTTCTTTCCTCCACCATCCAACTACCACCGCTTATCTACCTTCCATTATCATTCCCTCGCCCATCCACTCACCCACCCTGCCTTCCATAACTATTCTCCCACCTCCTTCAATCGTTTGTTGTTCCTCTTTTAGCCAATCATATATTCCTCTTTCGTTACTCTTTCTGTTCTTCCTCCATCCATCTATCCATCCCTCTGTCTGTCCTTTTTTCTTTGATCATCTGTTCCTCCTCCTTCTTAGATTTTTTCTCTGCCCGTCCACAAATATCGTTGAAAGACCAAAAGAGAAGAATGATAAAGTAGAAAAGATATAAATTATTGTGGTAGTAATTTTTTATTATTGTGGTAATAATTTTTACTTGTGGTGGTAACAACTTTTGTTTGTTATGGTGTTGATTTTTGCTTATTTATGATGATAATTTTTGTTTGTTGTGATAGTGGTTTTTAATTATTATGGTAGTAGTTTTTGCTTGTAGGGGTAATAGTTTTGTTTGTTGTGATATTAGTTTTAGGTAAGTATGAAATTTATTTTATTTATGATGACATCGGTTTTAGTATACGTTGACATTGTTTTAGGTGAACATTACACTAATTTCAAGTAAACATGATAGTGGTTTGGCTAATTATTATTATTGGTTCGAATGCGTAATATCACTCATTTAAAATGATTATGTGGCTGATTCGACTAATTATTAATACAAATTTGAATACAAATATTACTGATTTGAAATTTTTATGAGATTGATTTGGCTGATTATTGACATTGACTTGCATGCATAATATCATTAATTTGAAATGGTTATGTTACTGATTTTTTATATTGGTATGCAAATATTTATATACAAGATAAAATATTAAATTACACTCTCGGATCTTGTTGCACAAGAAGTCTTTTGTGAATGTAAGGATGATATATTATATTTAGTTTACATATATGATGATGGATTGTATTTAGTTTGCAGATATAGTGATGCTAATTTTGTTTCTGTCAGGAGACATGTTTTGATGTGTAATCATACCTATTTTGCTATATCACGATATTAATTTTATATTTTGAGAGATTATTTTTTTTTGTGTAACGATGCTAATTTTACTATGTCTCGATATTGGTTTGATATTTTAAGAAACTGATCTTTTATGTGTGACAATATTAATTTTGTTGTATCGTGATATAACTTTTATGTTTTGAGAGACTAGTTTTCTTATATAATTATATTAGTTTTCACGTATCATATTATTAATTTTTTCTATCAAGAGTGTATATTTTAACCCAAAAAGCATTGTCACTAAACACGATGACTATTGTCACTTAGAATTGTTCTCAAATCTCATTCTTTTTTAACTCTTAAATCGTGTTTCTTACAAAAATATTGAAACTAACATCACTATACTATCAAACCAGTGTCATACCAAACAAAAATTAGTGTCACATGCAATATAAATTAATATAATGTATTATACAAATCAATGTCATGCACAACATAATTCAATATCACATACAACACAAATTAGTATCCTGCACTACACAAACCAGTGTCACATACAATACAAACTAATTTCACGCACAACCCAAACCAGTATCTCATACAACATAAACCAATGTTACTTACAACCAAAATTATTGTCACTTACAACTCAAATCAATGCTATCAATAACCCAAATCAGTATCTCGTACAACAAAAATCAATGTCACTTACAA
Source organism: Hypericum perforatum (assembly GCA_012979155.1). Classification (NCBI taxonomy): domain Eukaryota; kingdom Viridiplantae; phylum Streptophyta; class Magnoliopsida; order Malpighiales; family Hypericaceae; genus Hypericum; species Hypericum perforatum. The sequence continues at coordinate 15,396 of SOPF01032908.1, forward strand.
CAAAAATCATTGTCACTTATAATCCAAACTAGTGCCATTAAGAACCCAAACTAGTCACTTACAACCAAATTATTATCATTTGCAATTCAAACCAGTGTCATTTATAATCTTAACTTAGTGTCACATATAACTCAAACCAATATCACGTATAACCAAAACAAGTTTCACTAATAATTCAAACGAGTATCATTTTTAATCCAAACTAATGTCACTTACAACTCAAATCAGTATCATTTATAATTCAAACCAGTGCTACTAACAAGGAGGCCTGGCTCCTACTAGAAGGAGGACTAACTTTGAGAAGGAGGAAAGAAGAGAAACGAGGAGGATGAAGGGACGACCCCGACTATGAGAACGGATGGTCCCAACTCTAAGAAGGAAGAAGGAAAGAGGTTAGAGAAGGTCAGAGGAAATAGGAGGAAGAGCCCCGCCTCTAAGGGACGACCTCAGTCGTCGGCTACTACAAAGAGGATGAACGATTGGGAGGAGGTCAGAAGGAGAAGAGGAAAAAAGTACGGCCTGCTAGAAGGAGAAAGAAGGAGGAGATTGAAAGTAGAGGAAATAGGAGAGAAAAAGTGACATTTGAAAAGTAGGATTGTTGGGATTTTTCTTTTTTAAAAAAAGATAAATAATATAAATTTTTTAATTTTTTTAGTGATTTGTTAGTTTACTTAAAAATTATGATCAAAAAACTGTATCTTTTAGTTCTTATTTGAGAATAAAATGATAGTCCCCATCCAAATCACTCCAAAATTATTGGATACGCAACATGTTGAAAAGAGAGAAAAAAAAACATGATAGCACCTTTGTAATGACACCGCAAATCTCGCAAAAAAAATCCACATTTTACCAACCCGCAATCTTCGCATACAATTGACAACTTGAAAAAAAGCATGCAATTGACAACTTGAAAAGTTAAAAAAGGCCGAAACATGAATTTGAGAGAGAAACAGATTAAGACATGACAGGTGGTGGTAACTATAACAATAATGTAACAACACAAAAATACGAACATGTAGTTGAACTGGAAAAAATTGTTACAACT
>SOPF01032916.1:0-11398 GCA_012979155.1 Hypericum perforatum
TGGAGTTGAAAGAGCTACCCTCGCATCTAAGGTACGCATTCTTAATAGATAGAGGAAGGTTACCAATTATAATCTCAAACAAGCTCTCCAAGGATGAAGAGGATAAGGTGCTCGCAATTATGAACAAGCAGATAAAGGCCATTGCTTGGCAAATATCTGACATCAAGGGTATAAGCCCAGAAATTATGATGCACCATATTCATATGGAGGATAGAGCAATGCCAAGGATAGACCGACAAAGGAGACTTAATCCTAACATGAAGGAGGTTGTGAAAAAGAAGGTGATCAAGCTTTTAAAAGTCAGAATTATTTATCCAATATCGGATAGTGAATGGGTTAGCCCTATCCATTGTGTCCCCAAGAAGGGAGGAATGACTATGGTAATCAATGAGGAGGGCGAACTCATTCTAACATGTACCGTGACCGATTGGAGGGTTTGTGTTGACTACAGAAAATTGAATGATGCCACTAGGAAAGATCACTTTCCCTTTGCCATTCATTGATCAAATGTTGGAAAGGATAGCAGGGTATTCTTACTATTGCTTTTTGAATGGGTACTCAGGGTACAACCAAATTGCAATATATCTCAGAGATCAAGAGAAGACATCTTTCACATGTCCTTTTGGTATTTTTGCATATTGCAGAATGCCTTTTGGATTAAGTTGTGTCCTAGCAATATTCCAATGTTGCATAGAGTCTATCTTTTGGGCGATAAATGAGAAGATTATAGAAATCTTCATGGATGACTTCTCTGTATTTGGGAACTCATTTGATCATTGTCTGGAAAATCTTGATAAGGTACTGGAAAGATGTGAGGAAAAGAATCTTGTGCTCAATTGGGAAAAGTGTCATTTTATGGTAGACGAAGGAATAGTTTTGGGGCACAAGATTTCTAAAGTTGGAATAGAAGTGGACAGAGCTAAGACAGAGGCGATAGAGAAGATGAATGCACCAACCACAGTTAAAGGAATTACAGCCTTTCTGGGACATGCAGGTTTTTACAGAAAATTCATCAAGAATTTCTCTCTAATCGCAAAATCTCTGACAAATTTGTTAGTTAAGGACGTGTCCTTCAACTTTGATGAGCATTGTCAGAAGGCATTTGATGCCCTAAAGAAAGCTCTAGTAACAGCCCCGATCATTTCTTCACCGGATTGGAAACTTCCATTTCAGTTAATGTGTGACGCAAGTCACCTAGCTTTGGGTTGTGTGGTTGGACAAAAGAAAGAAGGGAAGCTACATGTCATCTACTATTTTAGTAGAGTATTGGCAGGGGCTCAACTAAATTATACAACTATAGAGAAAGAGTTACTTGCAGTCGTTTATGCTTGTGACAAATTCAGAGCATACTTGCTTGGTTCAAAAGTGATAGTCTATACAGATCATGCAGCTTTGAAGTATCTATTCTCGAAGCAAGATGCCAAACCTTGCTTGACGCGCTGGATTTTGTTACTATAAGAATTTGACTTGTCCATTAAGGACAAGAAAGGAGCAAAAAATGTTGTCGCGGATCATCTTTCTCGGTTAGAGAAAAGAAACAGAATGGAAAGAGATGGAAAGATAAAAGAAGAGTTTCCTGATGAAACTCTGATGATGATGAGTAGAGTAGAAGCTCCCTGGTATGCTGATTATGCCAACTTTTTAGTTGGAGAAATTATTCCTACAGGCTTGAGTTATCCTCAAAGAAAAAAATTCCTAAGGGATGCTCAAATGTTTGTTTGGGATGATCCATACCTCTTTAAGAGATGTAATGATGGGATGCTTAGAAGGTGCATTACCGATTGAGAAATAGCTAATGTTTTAGAGCAGTGTCACAGCACTCCTTACTCAGGTTATTATGGAGCAACAAGGACTGTGGCAAGGGTATTTGGGTACAGATTTTATTGGCCGTACATATTTAGAGATGCACGAACCTATGTGGAACAGTGTGATTGCTGCTAGAGAATGAGGAATATCTCAAAAAGGAATGAGGTGCCCTAATCTGGAATTTTAGAAATTGAGCTCTTTGACATTTAGAGATTGGACTTTATGGGACCTTTCTCCACTTTGTGTGGTAACAAGTATATCTTGGTTGGAGTTGACTACATTTTAAAATGGGTGGAAGCTTTGGCGTCACCTACAAATGACGTTAGAGTAGTTATCCGATTTTTAAAGAAACTCTTCTCGAGATTTGGAATGCTACAAGCAATAATCAGTGATGGTAGATCACACTTCTGCAACAAACCGTTCGAAGTCTTGCTAAGGAGATATGGGGTAACTCACAAGGTGGCAACACCTTATCATCCCCAAACAAGTAGACAGGTGGAGCTTTCAAATCGAGAGCTCAAAAAGATTTTAGAAAAGATAGTTGAATCGGCTAGGAAAGATTGGTCGAACAAGCTCGATGATGCCTTGTGGGCATATCATACGGCATTCAAAACTTCAATAGGAATGTCATCCTACATGCTTGTTTATGGGAATGCATACCATCTTCCTGTGGAGCTTGAGCATCGTGCATTCTGGGCAATTAAAACCCTTAACTATAATTACAAAAAGGTCGGTGAACGCAGAATTCTCCAATTTGCAGAGTTGGAAGAAATGCGTGATTTGGCATTCGAGAGCTTAAGACTCTACAAGGAAAGGACAAAAAGGAGACATGACGCCCACATTGTCAGGAAAGATTTTAAGGAGGGCCAATATGTTCTTCTCTACAATTCGCGATTGAAACTTTTCCCTGGGAAGCTCAAATCCAAGTGGAGACCATACCAAATTGTTAAGGTATACCCTTTTGGGGCACTTGATCTGCAAGATAACAAAGGGATAGTTTTTAAGGTTAACGGTTAAAGGTGCAAAATCTACCTTGGATGAGACATCATTAACCAAATTGCGGAAGTGCAATTGGTTAATACGTTGTCCAATGCATGAACATGACAAAAGTCAAGCTGACGACTTTAAATTAGCATGTTTAGTATTTTTATTTTTATTATTTTTCACCTTTATTATTTTACTAATAGGATTTATGTCATTTTTTTACATGTAGAAAATAGAAAGGAAGAATGCTGTGCTTAAAGTACATAAGTTTAGTGCATTTCTTAGTCAAGAAAAAACTTCCAAGAGACATTTGCATTATCATTCTTAGTACGGCGAAAGAATCATTGAGGATTGAGCACCGTGATTTTTTTTATAAGATACACTCCACACAATTCATGAATACCGTGAGACCAAAAGGTGACTCAAATAGGTTTAAAGCCAAAAGGGTTGCAAAGAGAGGAACTAGTACATCATGGTACACAAATTGTGAGTTGTGCATATTGCAAAGGTCAGAGTTAGATCTGTAAATATAGTGGTCCTTTTTTACCTGCAGAGATTAAAGAACAGGATGTTTTGTGCCAAGTATACGCATTTAGTTAAAGTCTTAGTCCTTAGGAAAATCCCGATAGATGTGTGTCTGATAATTTTAAAGCAAGCAAAAGAGACGTTGAGACTAGAGAGATGCGAAGAGAATTTAGAGAGACATTCGAGAGGAACATCTAAGTATGCATATAGAAGAAGGATGGCGAGATTTGAGTTCTGTCATAAGTATGGGAAGTTGGAGTACGACGGTATTTACAGTAAATATAGTACAATTTTGCAAACCAAGTGAACAGTCTTGTTGTGTCAAGACCCTGTTAAGCTTCGTGCTGAAAGGGTTGCAAGACCAGGGAGTTCGTCTTGGTACGCGATTGAGGAGCTGTGTGAGCGGCGGATAGCGAAGTTGCACCTTTGACGGTGATTGCATCAAAGATAGTACTATATGCCAATCGAGTAACCGTGCTATTACGTCATGACCTCTATAAGCTTTGTGCCGAAAAGGTCACGATAATTGACAATCCATCAAAGTATGACCCATCAGAATGGGGCGTCTGGTTTTCAAGCTTTCCAAGAATGCAGCGTAAATAAAAGCCAAAAAAATAAAAATAATAATAGAAAAACAAAAAAATAATTAATTAGAATAGATTGTATTATATGTGAGTTTACTTTAGATATGTGTAGATTTTATGTATTTAGTATATGTGTAGTACACCATACCCTGATGGCGTACAAACGAGTGCTAACATGAAGATCTGGCGTACGCCAATTCTACCTGGCGTACGCCAGAAATTGAAAACCAGCAAACCTGGCGTACGCTAGGTAGGTCAGAATGGGAGAATATAAATTCGGCATCAGCCGATTTTTGCTCACAATTCACAATTCTTCCCAATTCTCCACTCAAAACAGAAACCTCGCACGAGCACAAGCCTACCCAACATCCGTGACATAATACCTAACTCCCAAAATATGATCTAAGATGTCAAGAGCTGAAGGATCTAGCTGGGTCAGCATGAGGAACATTGGAAAGTGCATGCAGACAGCTATACCATCAGGGTCCGATTCTTCGTCGGATTCACCCAGAGACATCCACCACCTCTACAAAGCTCCCTTTCGCAATCTTCTACGATTGGGAAGGAGAGAGGTACCGAAAATTCTATAAACTTACTACCTTGAGTCATTTCAAGATTGATTGGGATGACATGATAATCTTAGGGGTAGCTGATGAGTTGACTGCGGCTATCGAGAAGTTAGGTTGGGGTTATTTCACTGAGAGATGCATTTTGGCTAGACAGGAACTAGTGCTAGAATTCTACTGTACCTTGCAGATTGAGGCAAATAGGGTTCATTCACTGCACGAGTTTTTGATACTGAGTTTACAATGGATGAAAGTGATTTCAATTTCCTGTTTGACTTTAAATCTGGTGGGGGGGCTTTAGATTTCAAACCTACTAGTCAGGCCCACCGAGCATGGCATGAGATTACGGGATTTGAGAGATACGAGTCGGGGAGGGCGCCTAATGCACTGATTAGAGAACCACATTTAGGAATCCTCCATCGCTTTATGACTCTGACCTTCTGTGGTCAATGGGAAGAGTCTAAAATGTTCCAATCTCAGCTATATGCCATCGACTGCCTCTGCCACGACATTAGGTTTAACATATATACTATGGTTGTTGATTGCTTTGCACGTTCGATTAGCAATAGGGAACCTAGGCATTTATACTTAGGTCATATCATTTCTTGCATTGCACATTACCATTTTCCTGAGAGATTTTCAGAGTACCAAAGGTCATATATGGAGCCAGTGTCTCTTGACATCAAAAAACTCAACAATAGCAAGCTAATCAAGAGGACGATGACGAGGGATAGAGAGGAGCTAGTGCAATACAAGCCATGGGAGGAGCGCCAGACTGTCCTAGCTACCCTTACCAGGTTGGGCTTTCCACTGCCTACACAAGCGTCGGACCCTCAGGAGCAGAACTAGGAGGAGGAGGAGCATCATAATGAGGCTGGACCCAGCCATCAGTCTCCACGCCCACAGGTAGATCTTCATGACCAGTTTTCTGCGATATAGTTGCAGCTACAGGGCTACGGAGACCAGCTTTAGGGCTATGGCATCCAGCTTCAGCATGTGATGTCATTAACTGCTCACATTAAGGAGCACCAGAGAGTTCAGATAGAGGAGCAACACGCGTTCTACGCCGAGCAGCGAGCATTCATGAAGTAGCAGAGGGAGCAAATGGCGTGGAAGCGATAATGGGCCAAGAACTTCGGCACTAGATTCATGTTTCCATCATAGTCTCCACTGCAGTCTCCAGCACGGGATTGACAGGGAGCTCCTACTTCCTTAGTCTTTTTATTTATTTTTATTTGTTTGCTCTTTTGTGTGTTAGATTTTTTGTTAAGTGTGTTTGTTTGCTTATCTTTGCTTTTGATTTCTTGCATATTTGTGTTTTTATTTTTGTGTGATATTTATGATTTTGTAAGTGTGTATTAGACACCTTAAGAACATTGTGTCATTCAAGTGTGGGGGAGGGTTCCTTCCAGAAATCTTTCTTGTTAGGATGTTTAGAGTGTCTAGGACGTGTAGGTTTAGACTTGGCATGAATTTTTCAAAAATTTGACCCCACTCAAAATTTTGCAACTTATGTTAGAATTTTATCAAACTCTTAGTTAAGGATTTAATTTAAGCACAACGCCTAGGAATTAGTAGGAACCTCACACTCTGTTGTTTAGGCGAGTAGTTTCACTATGTAGATTATACTAGAGGATTTATGAGTGTACCTTGTGAGGATTTGAGCTAATGGATGAGACACCAGTCTCTATTTTTCATGAGGTGCATACTAGTGTTAGTTAATTGAGGCATCCTACTAGTATTTATCGTGGTCTAGGTTGCATGGAAGTTGTGAGAAGACAGGGCATTCTTTGATATTTAAGCCTAGAGCCTTAGAGCCAAAATCCTTTATTACCATTTGTGTAAAACTATTTAAGCCGAGCCTTTTTATTGATCTTAGATGAGGAAGCCAACTTTGAGCCTATTATCTATCACCATCCCTACCTTTGACCATCTGATTCGAGGACACATAGGTTGCGCATGTTGGGGATGTATTGTATTGAGAGTAGTTGGTATCTGAAACCGACTTGGGGTATATGGTTAGGATTGTTTTTACGGTACATGACATTTTGAGAAGCCAAGTTTGCCTAGACATGTGTAGTTTGCATAGTGTGTTAAATGTTTAAAAAAAAGGAAAAGTGAAAGTCAAGAAAAAGAAAAATAAAAAAAAAGGTGAAAAGAAAAAAAAAGAAAAGAAAAATAATGTGAAATTGAATAAGCATAAGTTTCTAGGCAAAGCTTGGGCTTCTCGATCTTGACACATTGGGATATTAGGGAGTTTTACTTTTATCATATTTGGTGAGGATGTTTAGCATAGTTGAGTGATTGTGTAGATCTTGTATCGTGTCCTCGGATTGGGTGGTTTAGCCACTATCCATACATTTTACCTCACACTGACCTTCAGCCCCATTACAACCCGATGAAAAAGCCCCGCGATCATTGACAACCATTGTGACTTTTAGATAACACTGAGTAGGGCGTAGGATGCTTTGAGATATTAACATATATGCGAGTGATAGGAAAGTTGACCATACACACTACATGAGTGAAACACTTTACTATCCTCGAGAGATTAACCCTCTAGTGTCTTTTACATAGAGTCAACACTTGTTTAAACAATAGAGTGTTAAGGTGCCTATTAGTTCGTAGTGTTTTGTGCTTTGAAATTGATGAACTAACTAGGTTTATGATAGGATTTTGATATAAGTTCATAATTTTGAGGGAAGTTAAGTTTTGATTGAGTCTTGCCAAGTCTTTACCTCATTTTGTGTTTATGTGTTTGTGTAATTTTTGTTTATTTTGTATCCGATATTGAGTTTTGCTTGGGGACAAGCAAAGATTCAAGTGTAGGGGTGTGATGAGTGCTTAAAACACTCATTTGTTGTGAACATTTTCTACTTTGTTCTTAGTATTTTAGGTTGTTTTATTTGAGTTTTAGTTATGTTTGTTTTAGTTTTTGTTTATTCTATGTTTCAGTTGAGTTTATTGTTTCTTATTGTGTTTTCTTGTGTTTTAGGAGCTAGTCTAGAGGAAGTATGGAGTACGATCAAGCGAAGGTGCAAAGGTACAGACGAGTACGAGATCACGGAGCAAAGAAGGGCTGAAACACGAGGTCTGGCACACGCCAATGGAGCTACGAGCACGAACGACTAAGAGCATAAATGACTTATTGCGAACGACAGTGACAGTTGGCGTATGCCAGACAAGACAGTGACAGAGTCAACCACTTGCCTCTTTGAGTAGAAAACATTGGAGAGGACCATGCACTCGGGATTTTTGGTCTTCTTGTGACCATGGCAGACAACTTTAGAGAGGAGGGTGGATAGTAGTTAGGATATTATGTTAGTTTATATTTTAATTGATTTTTGACTTTTGTTTTTTAGTTAATTAAGTGCATTAGTGTAGAAGAGACAAGAGAGGAGAGGGAAGGAGAGGAAGAGACTTAGCAGCTACGAATTTTGGCCATCCTCTGAGTGAGAAACATGAGGAAATTAAAGCCAAGCTTCCTTGAATCTTGTAAATCCTTCTACTCTTGTACTCTTCCTTTTGTTCATTAATGACAAGCATGTTGTTCTTGTTTATGTTTATGTTGTTCTTTGTTAATATGTGTGAGTAGTTGATTGTGTGAGTTCGGTGTCTTAAAACCATATATGTAACAACTGTTTTGAGGGTGAAAATAATGAGGCACATGTTTTAACTAACGAACTTAATGATATGCTAAACTTGCTTGATCACCAAGGATAGAAGTTAGTTTAAACTTGAGACCGAAAGGAGATGGTTTAAATGGAAAAGTTAGTTAGATGATTCGTTGGTTTGAGCTAAGATAACTCTTCCTCAGTAATTGATTGTCCTTTAAGTGATGCATATAGTTGGTTCTTTGCTGAGTTTAGCTGGTTTTTGGGGTCGAAAGAACATCTTACCATCCTAAGCTTAGTTTAAAAGCAACTTAGACCATTCTAGCAAAGTGTAGTTTGGTTGCCTTTGAAACTCTTGGACCATGTCACGTACTTAATAAACTCTCTAAATATGTTGATCATATTGGTTTTAAGTTCACCTTGCTCACTTTTGCATATCTAGTTGTTTAAATCTGTTTTGATAACCAAACCTTCAAACTAGTCAAGTTCATAATCTGTAGATTAGTGATCCGACTTTAGAACGAGTTTTTAATTAACCAATCTTCATAATCTTTTCCTAGATAAGTTAGTAAACCAATTAGAAGCCTTAAACTCGATCCTTGTAGGACGATATTCCCGTATTTACTCATTGCTACAACTCTGCTGGAAATTCTGATGTCTTGGCGTACACCAACTTTGGCCATCCGAGGCCTAAAACTCTCACGCCAGGAAAGGTGGCGTACTCCAGCTCAACTGGTTCGTTGAACCTGGCGCACGCCAGGTCAATTTGGTGTATGCTGGGTTGTCCAGACACACGACCTGTCATTCCTTTAATAAGAAATCGGCAGAGTACTTAGTGCTATTGTAGGTGCGAGGGGAACAAATTTCAACATCCATGTCAAAGCTGGACTATAGATACTAAACAATCCTAGCTTAGAAACATGATAAAAGTAGGTTGAAGGCTAGAGGCTTTGTCAATATATCAATTGTCTATTATGAAGTTAGGATGTGGAAGAGTTTGATCAATTCATCTTGAATCTTATCTCGTAAAATTGATTATATTACACTATTTTTGATATCTTCATAAAATCCTATATTCTTGATGATGTAGATAGCAAATTTATTATAAAAAATAAAAGTGGAGGTCAATATTATGTACTCAGTCTTGAAGGATCTTCATAACACAGTATGGTGTTTCTTATATGTTAAAGAGATGAGAAAATTGAATACAATTTTCAGTAGTAGGACATCTTATGTGAGGGCATCATACCTTGTCCGCAGAAAACAAAAACCATATAACTTAAGCTAGGAGTTGATCGGGAAGAATAAATCCAATATAAGATGGAATATGATGAAAACCATTATTATGTACAATCAATAAATAGCTTAAAAATTAAATGAGCAGAATAATAGGGTAGCAAATACTTGATCGCATATTTGTAAGATAGATGAGCTTTTAACCATCATATGATGTGATATCCTCAAGAAGTTTAAAATTTAATCATAACTTTTGTGCTATGGGCATAGACTTGATCTTATAATTGGCTAATATTACATCCATGAGAATATTGATGGCATATTTTCATGGGTAAATTACATCTGGCCCCTGTAGTTTGGGATATTTAACTCTCGCCCCTTTCTAATTCGCAAATCGATTAAAAAATCTCTTTAGTATGACAAAATTGTACCATTTGGCCCCTGAAGCCAGAACCGAAGCTTTTCTCCGATGAGAGACCTCGTGAAAAGACAAAAGTACCCCTGATCAAAAAAACAAAAAAAACTCTCTCTAGAAGAGGAGAGGAAGAGGAGAAAGAGAAGGTGGAGGAGGAGGGAAGAAGAGGGGGAGGAGGAGGAGGGAGGAGGAAAGTGGAGGAGGGGAGGAGGAGTGGGAATTTTGGAGGGAGGAAAGAGGAGGAAGGAGGAGAAGGAGAAAAGTGGAGGAGGGCGGAGGAGATGGGAGAAGGAGGGGGAGGAAAAGAAGGAAAGTGGAGGAGGAGAGGGGCGGAGGAGATGATAGGAGGAGGAGGAGGGGGAATTTCGGAGGGAGGAGAAGGAGGGGGAATTTCGGAGGGAGGAGAATGAGGTGGAAAGAGGAGAAGGAGGAAGGAGGAAAGTGAAGGAGGAAGGAGGAGAAATAGAGGAGGAGGGCGGAGGAGAAATAGAGGAGGAGGGAGGAGAGAGAAAGAGGAAAGTGGAGGAGGAGGAAAGTGAAGGAGGAGAAAGGTGGAGAGGAGGGCAGAGGAGAGGGGAGGAGGGGGGAAGTTTTGGAGGGAAGAGAGAGGAAGAGGAGGACAGAGGAGGAGGGGGGCAGAGGAGGAGGAGGGTGGAAGAGGAGGAGGGTGGAGGAGGAGAAATGTGGAGGAGGAAAAGGGAGGAGGAGGAGGAAGAGAAAGGAGGAAGGAGGAAGAGGAGAGAGAGTGTTTTTAGGTCAGGGGTATATTTAATATTTCCTGTGGTCTCTCATTAGAAAATTCTCCGGTTCCGGCTTCAAGGGCTAAATGGTACAATTTTGTCATACTAAAGAGGCTTTTTAATTGAATTGCAAATTAAGGGGGCCAGGGTTAAATTCCCCAAACTACAGGGGGCCAGATGTAATTTACCCTATTTTCATTGACAAATATGTATGTCAGAGCTTGATCTAGTTACTTTCATTCATAGAAAAAAATCAATTTGACAAGATATTTGAGCTTAAGCTTGGTATAAAGAAAGTGATTGATCTATATTATATGTGAGTCATAGAGGTTTATGTCATGATTATATCATCCATATACACTAGGAGGTATCTCCATTTCTATGGAGTGAACATAGAGTAGTTATACCGGATGAGCAATAATGAGAATTCTCAATATTGTTGACTGGCTTATTTGAAACCATAAAGAAAATTTTTTTTGCCAGCATACTTTGTTTTCAACAGCTAAGAAGCCTGGTGAAAGTTATATATATACTTCTTCATGAAAATTACTATGTAAGAAGACATTATTAACATTCAAATGCTCTAACAACCAGTGATTACCAACAGTTAAAGCTAAGAGAGTTCTCTAAAGAGAAAGTATGTGAATAATTTATCCTAAAAAATTGAGTGTAGTATTTACTAATTAGTTTAGCCTTAAACCTCTTAATATTGTCATAAGTTTTTCTTTTAAATTTGTAAATCCATTTGAATCTAATTGCTTATTTCCTATGAGATGGAGGATCAATCTCACAACTTTTATTAGACTCAAGAACTTCAAATCATATCGTCAAGGCTTCTCACTAATAAGGCATCATGTTAGCCTTAAAAAATTGTACAATAATTTAATATGATCAATTGTTATAACAAACATTCTGTAGGAAAAACTAA
>SOPF01032918.1:0-15338 GCA_012979155.1 Hypericum perforatum
ATGAATCCTGAAAAGTATAGAAAATATAAGGTCTGGTGATTGAAAGACAATAAGTTCTCTCTGGGCAAGAATTACAACTCAGTCATCAACCCTTTTAATTGAAATGCAAATAAGCCAAGCAGAAAACATAATAAAACTCGTGCATGTCTTTAATGGTCCGGATGCCACGTCGTCTTTCCCAATCATTGCCAACTCACCTCTGTGCAACGCATCAACTATCTTTTAGAATAGGGAATGGAAGCCATTATAATAATAATTCCAAAATCAGCATTAAAAATCCTAACCTTTGATTTGGTTAGGTTACATAATTATTCCTTGAGAAAATTAGGCTCACGTCTTTGTACTTTGGAGATTCAACTGATTTTATCCATATTGTTTAAAAACTACTCTTTCAATTTTTACTATTTAAAATAACTAACCTTTTTAGTCCCTAAAAATCAACATAAATTTTGTTATGACCATTATATCATTCTTTTAACAATTTAACCAAAATCAAAACTCAAACCCAAATAAACTAAACCAAACCCAAAAAAATCAACCCAAAATTAATTATTACTCCTCCTCGGGCTGCAAATCTTCAACAACAGTCTCCTCTTCTTCCTTAACCCTTGGATGTATCAACAGTCATATCTCTTCTTTCTGCTCAATACTCAGTTACAAAAGTACATGACCTACACAACAAAAGAACAAGTCCAGGGTTCTAATTCTTGCCTTTGGCTTCTTCACGAGAATCTAATTATTCACAAGTCCAGAATTCTAATTCTTGCCTTTGGCTTCTAATTCTAACAAGTCTAAATAAGACTTCTTCACGGCCGCCATCCTCCTACTCCTCCAAGTTTTTCCCATCCCCTCCATCGTTCCACCTGCGAATCCACCCCAGCTAGGCGCCTTGCTCTCCCAGCCCTGTCCCTATCCACTTCCTCACCAACAAATTTGACCTTGTCAATGCCGTCTATACCCCTAAATCGATTTTGGCATCCAAATTCTTCGATCTTTTTGACTGCAAGTACGATAACTTCCCAAAATTTGAAGGAACCACCAAAATCCCCAAATTCTTGAAACCCTAATTTCTACCAACACAGATTCCACCTCACCGTCTGCCAATTCCACCTCGGAGTAACATCCTGAGTTAGCCAATTCGACTACCTTCTCCATCTCCTCCCAGTCCCCCTTCTCAGGCGTCTCTGTGGAATCGAACGTTGGAATTAGGAGGAGGAGTGTTCGGAGGAGGAATCGGCATTAATCAAAATCAAAGTAATCATCAAAATCAAAATCGAGATTGTCATCCAATGGAATCCCCTTCATGGAAGAGTCATAGGGAAGTTGCCATTGGACTGATCTGTGCTTGCCGAAGATGGCCTTCATTAATTAATTAGTTAATTAATAATCTTCCTGGTATTTTATTTAGGTTAGTTTTAATTGATCTGGTTCGGTTTTTTTGATTTGAATTAGGGTTGGTTTTCAAAATAAGGGTATAATGGTCATAAAATAATTTATGTTGATTTTTAGAGACTAAAAAATTTGGTGTTTTGAATAGTAAGGATTGAAAGAGTAGTTTTTAAATAGTAGAGACAAAATCGGTTGAATTCCCAAAGTATGAGAACGTTAGCCTAATTTTCCCTTATTCCTTTGATATGACTCCAATCTTCTCCTCTACTACATCTTCAAAAATTAACAACTATCCTACTATATCTAGCAAATCATCTTCCTTTTCTTCTCTTTCTTGTACCTCCACCAAGTAGAACCTTCTCTTCACTAAGTATCTATGTTCAGAATGATACTTCTCTCTATGGTAAAAACACTATTCCTTTCGCCCTCATCTCCTCTATTTCTACTATAGACCTTAATCTTCCTGAGAATCTTAGTTTATCTTGGTGTTGATTATGAATGTGGTTAGTTCTAGTATAGTTAGTGGTATTAGTTTGGTTGAAACGATCTAGTATTGATTTATGGAGCTTGGTAGGGTCTATCGATTTTGGTGTTAGTGGCACTATTATTAGGGAATGGTTTGGTGGTGTTAATGATAGATTTGATATATGATTTCAGGTTAAGTTTTTTTTTTGATGATGATTTCTAGTAGTCTGGCTAAACAAATGTGTGGGATAAGGTTGTGAGGAAGAACATCTTAACAACATCAGCAATGTCTAGTTTTAAGTCTTCTAAGAAGATGGATATGACATAGGCTAAAATTATGACGACTTGACTGAGCAAGATTTTGAAGTTGATTTGGTATCTTAGTACAATGACTGCTTCTTTAAGTCTCAACATATCTCTTAGGTTATCGTCCGAGACAGATTCACCAAATCTATCTGACATCTTTCGAGATGGGATTGGTGTCTTGTACCCCCTTTACAAGACATTCATGTATCCCTTTATGCGTTAGATGCCTTTTTATAATCACCAATAATATATGATTCTCACATTTTTTTTATATTTTTTCCTTTCTTTGGTGTTTGAATTTATCAAACGTGGCCACGTAGATAAATAATTTTATATTTTTTGTCTGATTAATGGGTAATTTAAATTCAAGTAGAATAATTATCATTGAATTTAGATAACTAATTTTTTGGACATGAGAGAGAGTGAATTATCATTAAAAAAATTTGAACGTACATGACCAAACTATTAGAACGTACATGACCAAACTATTTGAATGTATATGGTCAAATTATTTGAACGTACATGGTCAAATCATTTGAACGTATATGACCAAACTATTTAAACAAATTAACCAAACAATTTGAACGTACATGACTAAATCATTTGAACATACATGACTAAACCATTGAACATACATACATAAACTATTTAAATATACATAGTCAATGAACCATTTGAACATACATGGTCAAACTATTTGAACATACATGGTCAAACTATTTGAACATAGTTGACTAAACTATTTGAACATACATTGGCAAACCATTTGAACATACATGGACAAACCATTTGAACATACATGGCTAAACTATTTGAACATATATGGACAAACTATTTGAACATACATGACCTTACCATTTGACCACAGTTAACCAAACTATTTGAACGTACATGCCTAATCATTTGAATATAGTTAATCAAACTATTTGAATGTACATGGTCAAACCATTTGAACAGACATAACCAAACTATTTAAACATATATGCATAAACCATTTGAATATACATGACCAGACCATTTGAAAATACATGACCAGATCATTTGAACATACATAGTTAAACTAGTAGTAATCGAAAATTGATTCTATTTATCTCTCCTCTCCTCCCCTCTCATTTCTCTCTCCTAGTAACTCTCTCTCTTCAAGTACTCCTTCTCAAGCAGTGCACAAGGGTGAGGATAATGATGCGATAAATATTGGGTCTAAATTACATGCAAGAGAACACGATCGCACAAGTAATAGAATAATAAGTAAGATCGTCTCCACAGGGATAGGTGGATCAATTCTCTAAGTACTGGATTATGAATTATCAATCTTAAGCTAAGCAATTCAAATTGAATGATTGGGTTGTAACTAACTATTACGAATCATGGAGCAAACCTAGGGTTATCAATCCTAAATTTGCACAACAATCAATTAACTTAATGAAACACTAAAGATAAGAACGTAACCCGTGTTACAAATTAAGATCGTTACTCTTAACACGCGAACACTCAATATGAACCAACCAAGTAATCAATAATCAAGTAGATGAATGAAAAGACAATACCTGACCACGATGTATGAAAATACCTCGTCGATTGATTGATTCAAATTGTTGATTACAATTCTTCGATCCGAAAACAAGGTAAGATGAGAACTAGGGTTTTAATCTTGCGTGAAAACATTCAAAAGTCCTTACAAACCGTTTTTACACCCTAAGAAAACCTAAAAGAGAAGAGTCCTAATTAGACTAAATAGGCTGAATATTTTTCTCCTCGGTCAACCCAGCGAGTACTGGATTATGATCTGGTCCTTCACAGCGTACGCTGGATATTTCCAGCGTGTGCTGGCTCTTCAACGTGCATCTTTCAAGCACCTTCGACACTTTATTCATCCTATCCACAATCGCACCACTTCTCGTTGGTTTGTCAATCTCTACCGGACACCTACAAAATAATCAAATTCCGATAGATCTCTCGCTCCTCAATATAAACACAAAATGTATTAAAACATACTACGACATAAGATGCAATGGAATCAAAATACGAACAAACTACGCATAAAACACAGACAAATGTATATCTGTTTACACGTACATCACAACTCCACACTTAATTTCTTGCTTGTCCCCAAGCAAGGTGCATCAGAACCACCGTCTTCACGGCTCCTCCTTACTTGGAAAAAATCACGACATGCCTCATCTTATCGCTAATTATTCATCTCACTCAAGTGCCAAGAATAATGATCATGTAAACACAACACCCTCAGCTGTTTAGCCCAACTTTCGCACTATGTAGACCATACACGAGAACTGACCACTCAGTGGGTAGGATCATTTTACGCTCACTTATATTGAGTAGTCAACTACCTATCACTCACAAATATGCTCGGGGTCTAAGAATATTATACTTCGCACTTGACACTTTCTCAAATAATGCAGGGCTCGTAATCAAGAGAGACTTTGTATAGGGTTGTAACATGGCTTAGGGTAGGGAAGGATAAATCATTGGGCAATGGCTTGACCACCCAATCCGAGGGTTACATCAAAAATCTAAATCTCGGTTATACTAAGTAACTCACCTTATAACGACTAAGTACTCAACCCAGCAATTCCCTATCCTAGAGGCTATTTACTCGGGACAAGTCACTTACTTTTTAGTGTGCCTTTTTCTTCTTTTGCTTTCTTGCTTTTGCACTTTTCACAACGTAAAATTTTTTCTTTTTTTTTGCTTCTAGCTTTTGTGCATAAAAAAAATTTTCTTCTTTTTTGTTTTTCTTCACGCACACTTGCACATACATTGGTGACTTACCCTAATTTTTGAATATTGACCCCAATCTACCCATTTTTCATTTCAACACATGTGCATTACCCCCCAGCTATGCTACCAAATACACCCTTATAAAAATGTTCCCCAAAATATGTCATATTCCTTCGGACTAGATAGTTTAAGGTAGGTGGGGTATGAATATTGGCTCGTATGGTGGTGTGAAAATAGTAACTCAATAAACAAGTTTAGGCTCAATGAGGTTATGTGACAGATAAGATCGGGTTTTTGGCGCTAAAGCTCTATGCTCAAATTCAAAATGGCCCCCAATATCCAACTCACTCTGCACTACGAAATCATGCCAAGTGCTAGTATACCACTCTTATCATCCAACGCATGCAAGCACCTCATAAAAAAAATTAGAGACGGTCATCTCATATTTCGGCACAAATTCCTCACAAGGTCGCTTATCAAGCTCTCAGGCATGGTTCATCTAGTGCGACTATCAACCTAAATAACTAAGGGTGCTAAGCCTACACAATCCTGCTTCGGATACTCAAGTTCAATTTCTGACTAAGCAATAAGACTCAGCGGTCATTCTAGGTTCACAAGTTCGGAGGTAAGTTCATCACTTGCAAAAGACTCAAACACATCAATCAAAAACACATGCCACACACATAACAGACTCGATCATATGCATATTTAACAGAAAAAACAACAGAAAACAATCTTACACATCACAAAGCACACAAAGTGCAACTCCACACTTAGAGAACACATTGTCCTCAATGTGAAGTGGCACACTATGCAAACAAAGAAATAGAAACAAGAACATAAAGGCATGACAAAGGTAAAGGAAAAGCGACGGGAATACCTGTTCAAGGTTGAGGAGATGGTGGTGGTGGAAATTGATTTTGAAGCCATGCCCATTGTTCTCAGTTGTACCCTTGGTCAGCTTGGTATTGACTCTGGAAGGCAGCTTGTTCGGAAGCGAGGGTCTGGACCTGGATCTCCAAATTTTCAAGGCATTGTGCAAGGTTAAGAACTGGTTGGTTCAGGTATGGACTCCTGTAATTTGTCCCAGATAGCCTTGCGGTCTTCCCACTTGATTATCTTGTAGATTATGGCACCATGGTCATCGTGTTTGGAGAAGAGATGCCATTTCACTAACTGATCATGATCAATGGTGGTTAGCCGGAATATGTCCTTCACGGGGGGAGATTCCTAGTTTGGTAGGAAATAACGAACAAGCAAAGAGATAATATGGCCAAGTCCTAGCCATTGGGGGTTAGTCAACTGTAGCGTACGCTTTATAACATCACAAATCAAGTTAACTGTGTTGAATGGCCGCTAGTATCAGACACAAAAGAGGGCATATAGTTGGGGTCGGGTGACCCGGTTGTCCTCATACTGGCTGCTAAAATATGCACATATAAAATGGTGTAGAATGCACATGTGGAGGTCTAGGATGAGGCTAGCGGGATACTGTGTCTTATGAGGGAAACCTGTAAGGTCCTTCTATGCGGCATGAACAGCCTTATCATTTTTAAAATCGAAAGACCTATCCCCACCTTGAAGGTCTAGAAGTTGAATGAGCAATGGTTCATCAACAGTGATTGGCTTACTGTGAAGTCATGTAGTGAAACACAAATTAGGGGCAGCCAATTCAACCGTGCTATAAAATTTGACAACAACTTGGGGTCAACATTTATGGACGTGTTGGCAAAAAGGGACCATCCTAGGTCATCTAGGGCCTCACACAATTTGTGCTCAATGTGAAGCTCGCGCATCTCACTCTAGTCAATCATCGCATACTCAATAAACTTGCATCGCTTGAATTTACGGAATCACTCACCCTCCCATTCCTAAAAAATTGGGAAAGGGGAATGGTACCTTTTTGCCATGTTGGTTGATAGAGGTGGGTCCAAACTAGATTCACCCGGATGATTGGAGGCAGTCCGACTTTGTTTTGGGGCCATGGCAGCAGTCAACGGTAGTAATCAACAGAGGTCAGTGGCGGTCAATGGCCAGAAGTGCTCGAGGGTAGACTTGTTGGGATGATCTTGTCGAGCAAAGAAGAGCCCAATCGACAGTTGGTAAAGATGTGGAGCGGTTAATCTGGAATCTGCAAAAGAAGAAACCAAAAAAATTAGGGAAAGATTAGGATTTTCTGGGGGTGGTTGTTCGTGGTGGTTAGATTTGTAGTGGTCGGAGTCGTGGTGGTTGGACTGGGTATAGGGCGGTAGAGGGTAGGTATTGGGGAGATGGAGGGGATTTATGAAGTGGGTGGAGGTTTTGAAGGGAGGAGTGGTTTTTATATGATGAGGATTTGTGAGGGAAAGAGGGGGGTCAGGGTCTGTTTTTGCTTTTCTCTGAGATCCAGTGTACGCTGGCTTCTCCTAGCGGGCGCTAGGTTTTGATCTAGTACAATCTAGCGTACGCTAGATTTTCCCAGTGGGTGCTGGGTTTCAATCAGGAGCAATCCAGCGTACACTAGATTTGCCCAGCGGCACTGGGATTCGTTGGGACAAGCTCTTCTCCCACAAATGTGGCCTCATGCTTTCCATTAACCTGTTAATCCTATAAGAACTAAACTAAAACGACACATACATATTTTTTTCTTTGAGGGTGACACTATTTATATTCCCCTATAAACCCACAAACTCAGGGAAACTCAGATAAGTGACGCAAAATAAAAGAAAAATAATAGTAATGTAAGATGTAGTTCTAAGTTAACGTCGTTAGCTTGACGGTGGCTCACTAGGGTGTTGGATCGTCAAGATCCATACATGATACATGTTCATCGAATTGATCACCAAGGTAAACCTTCAAGCACTGCCCATTCACCTTGAATTCCTCTTGCGTATCCGAGTTTCAAATCTGAACTACTCCGTAAGGTGAAACGGCAACTACCGTGTATGGGCCACTCCATCTGGACTTAAGTTTCCCTGGATAAGTTTAAGACATGAGTTGTACAGGAGTACCTACTATCCAACTTGGAGCTCGCGGTGGATGATCTTTTTGTCGTGCCACTTTTTAGTTTTCTCCTTGTAGAGGCGGGTATTCTCGTACGCGCCTAGTCGAAACTCTTCAAGCTTCTTGAGTTGTAGCATTCTTCATTTGCTAGCCTTGTCAAGGTTCAGGTTCAACCGGCAGAGTGCCTCATATGCCTTGTGCTCAAGCTCGACTGAAAAGTGACATGGCTTTCCGTAAACCAGCTAGTATGGTGACATCCCGATATGAGTCTTATATGCTGTTCTGTATGCCTATAGTGCATCGTCTAGTTTACTGGACCAATCTTTCTGCAATGGGTTTATAGTGACTTCCAAGACTCTTTTGACTTCACTATTTGACACCTCGACCTGATCACTAGTTTGAGGATGATAAGTTGTAGCGATCTTGTGAGTGACTCCATACTTTATTAGTGCGTTTGCAAGCAGATTATTGCGAAAATGCTTACCTTCGTCGCTGATGAGAATCCTGGGGGGTTCTGAAACGGCTAAGGTTATTCTTCTGCAGGAACTTGATGACTACTTTTACATCATTGGTCGGGAGTGCCACTGCTTCAACCCACTTAGAGACATAGTCCACCGCAAATAGTATGTATAAGTTGCAGTTGGATGGAAGGAAGGGTCCCATGAAGTCTATCCCCCAAACATCAAATATTTCCACCTCCATGATCTCTTGATGTGGCATTTCATGACGACGGGAGATGTTACCTATCCTTTGGCAGTGATCACACCTCTTCACGAACTCCGTAGCATCCTTGAATAGGGAAGGCCAGTAAAAACTGCTTTATAGCACCTTGGCAGTAGTGCGTTCGCCAGCAAAATGACCTCCATATGGAAAGTTGTGGTATTGGTGTAGAATGAGTTCATGCTCCTCATGTGGTACACATCTTCGTAGCAGCTAGTCTTTCCCTTGCTTGAATAGGTACGGTTTGTCCTATACGTAAAACCTGACATAATGTAAAAATCTTTTCTTCTGATCGGAAGAAAGGTTAGAGGGTATGATGTTGCTAACCAGATAATTAACAAAATTAGCATACCAAGACACAGATATGACATTTAGCGTGTAGAATTGTTTGTCAGGGAAGGATTCATTAATAGGAGAGAAAGGTGTTACCAATTGGTTCTCAAGGTGCAAAAGATGATTAGCCACTGTGTTGTATGCTTCCTTCCGATCACGTATTTCGATGTCGAACTCTTGAAGAAGAAGGATCCATCTGATGAGCCTGGGCTTGGCATCCTTCTTAGTAAAGAGGTAGCATATAGCTACATGGTCCGGTATACTGTCACTTTGTTTCTGAGCAGATATGCACAGAATTTGTCAAGGGAGAAGATTACTGCTAGAAATTCCTTTTCCGTAGTTGCATAATTGACTTGAGTAGTATCTAGTATGCAGTTGGCATAGTAAATAGCATGAAATTTTGTGGTCTTTTTCTGACCGAGTACGGCTCTAACTACGTAGTCACTCGCATTGCACATGATCTCAAATGGTAGATCCTAATCGGGTGCTATAATGATCGGTGCAGAGACAAGTACTTCCTTAAGATGCTTGAAAGTTGACTTGCATTCTTCATCAAAGACAAAGGGAACATCCTTCTCAAGTAACTTGCATAACGGCTTTGTAATATTGAAGAAGTCTTTGATAAATCACCTGTAAAACCCAGCATGGCCTAAAAAGCACCGCACTCCCTTAACTGACAGTGGAGGGGGAAGCTTGTGGCCTTATCAACTTCTAGTCCGTCACTCAAGATTTTGTGGTCGAGAACCACTCCTTCAGTAATCATAAAGTAATATTTTTCCCAGTTGAGTACTAGGTTAGTTTCCTTGCAGCGTTCCAAGACCTTGCCCAAATGCAGGAGACACTCCTTAAATGAATCTCCGAAAACTGAGAAATCATCCATGAAAATCTCAATTTGATGCTCAACCATATCAGAGAAAATCACCATCATGCACCATTGAAAGGTGGCAGGTGCATTATAGAACCCAAATAGCATTCGACGAAAAGCGAAGGTTCTCTTGATCTTCAGGTGCAATAGGAATTTGAAGATAAATAGAGTAACCATCCAGGAAGTAGTAATAAGCATGACCTGCTAGTCTATCCAACATCTAATCAATAAATGGCAGTGAAAAGTGATCCTTCCGAGTGGCCTTGTTTAGCTTCCAGAAGTCAATACAAACTCGATGACCCACTACTACCCGTGTAGGGATGAGCTCATTGTTTTCATTAGGGACAACTATAATTCCTCCTTTCTTTGGCACGTATTAAGTAGGGTTGACCCACTTAGAGTTTGAAATTAGGTAGATGATACCTGCATCGAGCCATTTGATTACTTCTTTCCAGACTACCTCCTTTAACTTCGGGTTAAGCCTTCACTGGGCTTCCACTGATGGTGTGAAATCCTTTTCCAGAATGATCTTATGTTGACAAAGAGAAGTGTCCATCCTATTGCTTCCTTATTCCTTCCAATCACCTTGAGGAGCTATTCTTCCTGTTCATGTGTTAAGGATGCAGAGATAATTACAGAAAGCTAATTACCCTCACACAGGTAGGCGTACTTGATATGACCAGGTAGTGTTTTGAGCTCCAGTTCTGGTGGTGCGAGGATAGATGCTTGCAGCTTTGCTCTTGGTGTGTTATCCAGCTCTAGCAATTCTGTTGTGTGTACCCATGATACTTGCTCTATTGATTCAAGATCAGCCTTTTCCAATTCAGATTCCTGTGCTACTTCCCAGTTGTTGTCAGTGGGATGCTCTAAACTGCTCATAATCTCATCAATCATATCAATCCTGTAGCAGCCATCATCGATAGACGGATACCTGGTAGTGTCAAAGACATTGAACACGACCTCATCATCACAAACCTTAAATCGCAATTCTCCCTTCTCCACATCTATACTCGTCTTTCCTGTAGTGAGAAGTGGTCGGCCTAGAAGTAATGGAGTGTCGTGATCTTCTTCCATCTCTATAATAATGAAATCCACAGGAAAGATTAACGTGTCAACCTTCACCAACAGATTCTCTATGATCCCCTTGGGTCTCGCCACTGATCAATCCGCAAGTTGGAAAACTATGGATGTAGACTTCATATCTCCCAATCCAAGCTTTTGGAATATATAGTATGGCATGAGATTTATGCTAGATCCCAAATCAATTAGTGCTTTCTTGAAAATTTGATCTCCTATGGTGCACGGAATGGTAAAACTACCGGGATTCTTCATCTTCTGAGGAAGATCCTGGCTCAGGACTGCACTATATCCCCTAGTCAAAGGTATAACCTCAAAGTCATTTATACTCCTCTTCTTCGAGATAAACTCCTTGATCCACTTTTTATACGTAGGCATCTGCTCAAATGCATCAAGAAGTCGGATGTTAATATGAAGATTCTTGAATAACTCCAGGAACTTCTGATAACTAGGATGAGATGCCTGCTTGTTTACTCTTTGAGGAATGGTGGTGGAGGGTGTCTTCTCTCTTGTGCTGGTTTAACAGTTTCTATGGTAGACTTGTCTTTTTTCACTACTGTAGGATTTACCCGAAGTTCTTCTTCTTCTTCTTCACTCACTGGTTTTCCTGGTAATTTTGATGTTGAGCTGGCAATGTTCTTTCCCAAGTCCAACCCACTTCTGGTTATAATCACCTTACAGTGTTCTTGCTGGGTAGGAGGGGTTTCCATGTTGCTTAAGAGTATGCTCGATTGCCTTGTATTCAATTGAAGTACGAGTTGGCCTATCTAAATTTCCAGATTTCTGATCATGGCTTCATATGACTGAGAACTTGCTTTCTCAACTCGTCCTCATTCCTCCGATCTTGTTGAGGTAGTGTTAGTTTCTGCCACTTCTGCTAGTATATCTAAGGTTGTTGTGGCGGAGGGCCTTGAGCATTGTTAGCAGCCACAGGGAGGTTAAGTTACTGAGGTACCTGCTGACCTGCATTGTTTCTCCACAAAAAATTTGGGTGGTTTCTCCAACCCAGGTTATACATGGCAGAATATGGATCATTATTCTTGTTCGTATTGCCAACATAACATAGTTCACAGATTCAGCCAATAAAGAACAATTATCAGTAAGATGAGGTCTAGTACAAATTTTGCAAACCTGAGCAGGTGTGGCAGGTGGTGTATATGAGGCTTGGACTATTTGTGTGAGAGTTGCCACCTGTGCCTTGAGCGCAGTGATCTCACTGTTGTCCTGTATGCTAGCTATCTTTTTTCTTTCCACCCAATCTCCCCACTCATGGTTGTTGGTGGCCATAGCTTTGATAATGCGTGGACCTTCAGTTTTTTCCTTCTCCATCAAATCACCTCCAGCTGCTGCATCGAAGCTGATTCAAATTTGTGATTCACACCCATTGTAAAATGTTTGGATGAACATCCATTTCAAAATCTGGTGGTGTGGACAGTCGCGAAGTAGCTTCTTGTAGTGATACCATGCTTCATAAAGAGACTCGCCACCCTGTTGCTTGAACTGAGAAATTTTGTTGCGTAGTTGGGTGGTCTTACCTGGCGGGTAGTATTTCTCTAAGAATTTGTCTACAAGCTCGTCCCATGTGGTAAAAGTGCCTGCAAGAAATACGTTAACCCACTCTCTAGCATGATCCTTCAAGCTATGCTTAAACAATCGTAACTTGAGGGCATCTGCCGAGACACCATTATACTTGATTATCGAGCAATGATCTTCGAAGGTCTGGATGTGCTTCGCAGGATTTTCTGAAGGATTTCCCCCAAACTGATCTTTACAAACCTGATTAATAAAGCTAGATTTGATCTCAAAATTATTGGCCTCCACGGCTGGATATTCAATACTGGGTCAAAGGTCAACCAGTCTAGGGTGCGTCTACCTTCTCCTGTTGTTGTTTACGGGAACATTGATTACCCGGTTCTAATCTGTCATCTCTTCTTTGTGTTGATCCTTTCTTATAGAGCGAAAGGTTTATTCAATTTCAGGATCGTACTCAAGAAGGGGTTGATTGTCAGAACGGGTGTGTGGCATACACCTCTTGTACTTTCACTAACTACAAAACTCAATTAAGAGGATCAAGCATAGTGATGAATAACAAAAGTGTAAGAAGCTTAGTCTCAAAATCAAGAAAACTGTATCCAATATTAAAGACAGATTTTATTCTATCCCCGACAACGATGCCAAAAACTTGATGCGATAAATATCAGGTCTAAATACGGGCAAGAGAACACGATCGCACAAGTAATAGAATGATAAATAAGATCGTCTTTACAGGGACAGATGGATCAATTATCTAAGTACTAGATTATGAATTATCAATCTTAAGCTAAGCAATTCAAATTAAATGATTGGGTGGTAACTAACTATTACGAATCGTGGAGCAAACCTAGGGTTGTCAATCTTAAATTCGCACAACAATCATTTAACTTAACGAAACACTAAAGATAAGAATGTAACCCGTGTTATGAATTAAGATCATCACTCTTAACACGCGAACACTTAATATGAACCAACCAAGCAATCAATAATCAAGTAGATGAATAAAAAGACAACACATGACCACGATGTATGAAAATACCTCGTCGATTGATTGATTCAAATTGTCAATTACAATTCTCCGATCCGAAAACAAGGTAAGATGAGAACTAGGGTTTTAATCTTGCGTGAAAACATTCAAGAGTCCTTACAAACTAGGTTTTTACACCCTATATAGTCCAAGGGAAAAGAAACATAAAAGAGAAAAGTCCTAATTAGACTAAACAGACTGAATATTTTTCTCCTCGGTCAACCTAGCAGGTGCTGGCCTGGCCCAGTGGGCACTGGACTACGATCTAAACCTTTACAGCATACGCTGGATATGCCCAGCGTGTGCTGGCTCTTCAACATGCATCTTTCAAGCACCTTCGATAATTCGTTCATCCTATCCGTAATTGCGCCACTTCTTGCCACTTTGTTAATCTCTACCGGACACCTACAAAATAACCAAAGTCCGACAGATCTCCCGCTCCTCAACATAAACACAAAATGCATTAAATTATAACTACAACATAAGATGCAATAGAATCAAAATACGAACAAACTACGCACAAAACATAGACAAATGTGTGTCCATTTACATGCACATCAGATAGCATGGCTCGACCTTGATCAGTTAGACTAGTGGCTGGGCAACGACGATGTGATGGTGACAATGATAGGGAAATGCGAGGTGGCTCTCCTCTTCTCTCATTTCTCTCTCCCAAGAGGCGTTCTATTAGAAGAAAAAGAAGAAGTAGTAGTGTATGATTAGTTTAATTTGACTTCAGAATGGTCCTGTATGATTTTACACATAAATGACTGAATCCAATTCCACATCTTCCGCTTCAACTCTTCCCATCCTAACTCTCCTTTACTAGTTTTTATAACGATACTAGCTCAACTGTCACTCTCTCAAAATTCAATTCAATTCCTTAGATGTCGTGAAGCATGGCTTACGGGTATTCTTGAAGATCTAGATCAACAAAATGCTTAGGAGTACTTAAAGGATATGATAAACTGCCACAGAATGCATCTTGGTCAATGCGTCAGATCACCTCACACCTCAAAGCTCTTAAGATCATGCTTCGAAATATAACAGATGGGGGATTCAGTGCATGGAGAATTCCACCTGTTTGAGTGTCTTGGGGAGGGATAAGATCAATGCTGTGTTGTGGCAATCTAGGCCTCTTAATGATACAGTTGTTTGCTTTAAGGGCAGTATTGTGTAATGGGATTTAATCGGGTTGGGCTTGATGTTCGAGGTGTTCGTCCTTCACTCTTTGAAGACTAAGAATAAGCATTAGTCCTTCAACTTCTTCCCCTTCCAAACATTTTCCTTTGCATTAATCGATTGCTATGACTCCCCCTTCATACCTAATGGAACAACCTCCTCTTTCAGTGTTCATTAATGGTAAGTTCGTCATCAGTATGTCCACAAGAGGTCATGAAACATCACAATCTACTGATAAAGTATCCACATTTATCCCTTTCTGCTCCTAATAAATGCCATTCACATCATTCATCAGTCTCCACTAACAACTCCCATAAACTATAGGAGGCATACCTATACTGTGCCACTTGCTTCGACCGTTGTTACCTCACAGGTGCTACCCTTATAACTGATCTGAAGAGCTTGTACAACGTACTTTGGTCATTTATGGTCAGCCTCGCCATCAAGACAACTTCCTAAATAGGCCAATGGCATTAAGGGATACAAGGTCAAATAAACGGGGATGTACCTACTGCAGAAAAAAGATGTCACATCGGATGTTGAACATAAGGATACAGTTAGTGCAGATGAGAAGGAGACAATTTTTTTTAAACAGATGGAGGAAAACACTGTCAAGTGAAGAAGGACGAGTCTAGCAAAGCTAGAACGAGAGAAAACGGTTGGAGAAAACAAAATTTTAACCGTCAAAGAATTTCTTGAAATTGATTACCCAATCATTAG
>SOPF01032921.1:0-15511 GCA_012979155.1 Hypericum perforatum
ATGAATCCTGAAAAGTATAGAAAATATAAGGTCTGGTGATTGAAAGAAAATAAGTTCTCTCTGGGCAAGAATTACAACTCAGTCATCAACCCTTTTAATTAAAATGCAAATAAGCCAAGCAGAAAACATAATAAAACTCGTGCATGTCTTTAATGGTCCGGATGCCACGTCGTCTGTCCCAATCATTGCCAACTCACCTCTGTGCAACGCGTCAACTATCTTTTAGAATAGGGAATGGAAGCCATTATAATAATAATTCCAAAATCAGCATTAAAAATCCTAACCTTTGATTTGGTTAGGTTACATAATTATTCCTTGGGAAAATTAGGCTCACGTCTCTCTACTTTGGGAATTCAACTGATTTTATCCATATTGTTTAAAAACTACTCTTTCAATTTTTACTATTTAAAATAACTAACTTTTTTAGTCCCTAAAAATCAACATAAATTTTGTTATGACCATTATATCATTCTTTTAACAATTTAACCAAACTCAAACCCAAATAAACTAAACCAAACCCAAAAAAATTAACCCTAAATTAATTAATTACTCCTCCTCGGGCTGCAAATCTTCAACAACAGTTTCCTCTTCCTCCTTAACCCTTGGATGTATCAACAATCATATCTCTTCTTTTTGCTCAATATCCAGTTACAAAAGTACATGACCTACACAACAAAAGAACAAGTCCAGAATTCTATTTCTTGCCTTTGGCTTCTTCACGAGAATCTAATTATTCACAAGTCCAGAATTCTAATTCTTGCCTTTGGCTTCTAATTCTAACAAGTCTAAACAAGACTTCTTCACGGCCACGCTCCTCCTACTCCTCCAAGTTTTTCCCATCCCCTCCATCGTTCCACCTACGAATCCACCCCAGCTAGGCGCATTGCTCTCCCAGCCCTGTCCCTGCCCACTTCCTCACCAACAAATTTGACTTTGTCAATGCCGTCTATGCTTTCCCTCTTCTCGGGAAACCCCTAAATCGATTTTGGCATCCAAATTCTTTGATCTTTTTGACTGAGAGTACGATAACATCCCAAAATTTGAAGGAACCACCAAAATCCCCAAATTCTTGAAACCCTAATTTCTACCAACATAGATTACACCTCACCGTCTGCCAATTCCACCTCGGAGTAACACCCTGAGTTAGCCAATTCGACTACCTTCTCCATCTCCTCCCAGTCCCCCTTCTTGGGCGTCTCTATGGAATCGAACGTTGGAATCAGGAGGCGGAGTGTTCGGAGGAGGAATCGATGTTAATCAAAATCAAAGTAATCATCAAAATCAATATCGGGATTGTCATCCAATGGAATCCCCTTCATGGAAGAGTCGTAGGGAAGTTGCCATTGGACTGATCTGTGCTTGCCGAAGATGGCCTTCATTAATTAATTAGTTAATTAATAATCTTCCTGGTATTTTATTTAGGTTAGTTTTAATTGATCTGATTTGATTTTTTTGATTTGAATTAGGGTTGGTTTTCAAAATAAGGGTATAATGGTCATAAAATAATTTATGTTAATTTTTAGAGACTAAAAAATTTGGTGTTTTGAATAGTAAGGATTGAAAGAGTAGTTTTTAAATAGTAGAGACAAAATCGGTTGAATTCCCAAAGTATGGGAACGTTAGCCTAATTTTCCCTTATTCCTTTGATATGACTCCAATCTTCTCCTCTACTACATCTTCAAAAATTAACAACTATCCTACTATATCTAGCAAATCATCTTCCTTTTCTTCTCTTTCTTGTACCTCTACCAAGTAGAACCTTCTCTTCACTAAGTATCTATGTTCAGAATGATACTTCTCTCTATGGTAAAAACACTATTCCTTTCGCCCTCATCTCCTCTATTTCTACTCTAGACCTCAATCTTCTTGAGAATCTTAGTTTATCTTGGTGTTGATTATGAATGTGGTTAGTTTTAGTATAGTTAGTGGTATTAGTTTGGTTGAAACGATCTAGTATTGGTTTATGGAGCTTGGTAGGGTCTATCGATTTTGGTGTTAGTGGCACTATTATTAGGGAATGGTTTGGTGGTGTTAATGATAGATTTGATATATGATTTCAGGTTAAGTTTTTTGTTGATGATGATTTCTAGTAGTCTGGCTAAACAAATGTGTGGGATAAGGTTGTGAGGAAGAACATCTTAACAACATCACCAACGTCTAGTTTTAAGTCTTCTAAGAAGATGGATATGACATAGGCTAAAATTATGATGACTTGACTGAGCAAGATTTTGAAGTTGATTTGGTATCTTAGTATAATGACTGCTTCTTTAAGTCTCAACATATCTCTTAGGTTATCGTCCGAGACAGATTCACCAAATCTATCTCACATCTTCCGAGATGGGATTGGTGTCTTATACCCCCTTTACAAGACATTCATGTATCCCTTTATGCGTTAGATGCCTTTTTATAATCACCAATAATATATGATTCTCACATTTTTTTATATATTTTTTCCTTTCTTTGGTGTTTGAATTTGTCAAACGTGGCCACGTAGATAAATAATTTTATATTTTTTGTCTGATTAATAGGTAATTTAAATTCAAGTAGAAAAATTATCATTGAATTTAGATAACTAATTTTTTGGACATGAGGGAGAGTGAATTATCATTAAAAAAATTAGAACGTACATGACCAAACTATTAGAACGTACATGACCAAACTATTTGAACATACATGGTCAAATTATTTGAATGTATATGACCAAACTATTTAAACAAATTAACCAAACAATTTGAACGTACATGACTAAACCATTTGAACATACATGACTAAACCATTGAACATACATACATAAACT
The DNA here is from genome assembly GCA_012979155.1 of Hypericum perforatum. NCBI lineage: Eukaryota > Viridiplantae > Streptophyta > Magnoliopsida > Malpighiales > Hypericaceae > Hypericum > Hypericum perforatum. The sequence continues at coordinate 2,798 of SOPF01032921.1, forward strand.
ATTTAAATATACATAGTCAATGAACATACATGGTCAAGCCATTTGAACATACATGTGCAAACCATTTAAACATTGACCAAACCATTTGATAATACATGGCCAAACTATTTGAACATACATGGCCAAACTATTTGAATATACATGGCCAAACTATTTGAACATACATGCATAAGCCATTTGAACATACATGCATAAACCATTTGAACATACATGTATAAACCATTTGAACATACATGGTCAAACTATTTGAACATACATGGTCAAACTATTTGAACATACATGGTCAAACCATTTGAACATAGTTGACTAAACTATTTGAACATACATTGGCAAACCATTTGAACATACATAGACAAACCATTTGAACATACATGGCTAAACTATTTGAACATATATGGACAAACTATTTGAACATACATGACCTTACCATTTGACCACAGTTAACCAAACTATTTGAACGTACATGCCAAATCATTTGAATATAGTTAATCAAACTATTTGAATGTACATGGTCAAACCATTTGAACAGACATGACCAAACTATTTAAACATACATGCATAAACCATTTGAATATACATGACCATACCATTTGAAAATACATGACCAGATCATTTGAACATACATAGTTAAACTAGTAGTAATCGAAAATTGATTCTATTTATCTCTCCTCTCCTCCCCTCTCATTTCTCTCTCCTAGCAACTCTCTCTTCAAGTACTCCTTCTCAAGCAGTGCGCAAGGGTTAGGATAATGATGCGATAAATATTGGGTCTAAATTACGTGCAAGAGAATACGACCGCACAAGTAATAGAATGATAAGTAAGATCGTCTCCACAGGGACAGGTGGATCAATTCTCTAAGTACTGGATTATGAATTATCAATCTTAAGCTAAGCAATTCAAATTGAATGATTGGGTTGTAACTAACTATTACGAATCGTTGAGCAAACCTAGGGTTGTCAATCCTAAATTTGCACAACAATCAATTAACTTAACGAAACACTAAAGATAAGAACGTAACCCGTGTTACGAATTAAGATCGTTACTGTTAACACGCGAACACTCAATATGAACCAACCAAGTAATCAATAATCAAGTAGATGAATGAAAAGACAATACCTGACCAAGATGTATGAAAATACCTCGTCGATTGATTGATTCAAATTGTTGATTACAATTCTTCGATCCGAAAACAAGGTAAGATGAGAACTAGGGTTTTAATCTTGCGTGAAAACATTCAAAAGTCCTTACAAACTAGGTTTTTACACCCTAAGAAAACCTAAAAGAGAAGAGTCCTAATTAGACTAAATAGGCTGAATATTTTTCTCCTCGGTCAACCCAGCGAGTGCTAGACTATGATCTGGTCCTTCACAGCGTACGCTGGATATTTCCAGCGTATGCTGGCTCTTCAACGTGCATCTTTCAAGCACCTTTGACACTTCATTCATCCTATCCACAATCGCACCACTTCTTGCTGCTTTGTCAATCTCTACTGGACACCTACAAAATAATCAAATTTCGACAGATCTCTCGCTCCTCAACATAAACACAAAATACATTAAAACATACTACAAAATAAGATGCAATGGAATCAAAATACGAACAAACTACGCACAAAACATAGACAAATGTATGTCTGTTTACACGTACATCACAACTCCACACTTAATTTCTTGCTTGTCCCCAAGCAAGGTGCATCAGAACCACCGTCTTCATGGCTCCTCCTTACATGGAAAAAATCACGACATGCCTCATCTTATCGCTAATTATTCATCTCACTCAAGTGCCAAGAATAATGATCATGTAAACATAAGACCCTCAGCTGTTTAGCCCAACTTTCGCACTATGCGGACCATACACGAGAACTGACCACTCAGTGGTAGGATCATTTTACGCTCACTTATATTGAGTAGTCAACTACCTATCACTCGCAAACATGCTCGGGGTCTAAGAATATTATACTTCGCACTTGACACTTTCTCAAATAATGTAGGACTCGTAATCAAGAGAGACTTTGTATAGGGTTGTAACATGGCTTAGGGTAGGGGAGGATAAATCATTGGGCAATGGCTTGACCACCCAATCCGAAGGTTACATCAAAAATCTAAATCTCGGTTATACTAAGCAACTCACCTTATAACGACTAAGTACTCAACCCAGCAGTTCCCTATCCTAGAGGCTATTTACTCGGGACAAGTCACTTACTTTTTAGAGAGCCTTTTTCTTCTTTTGCTTTCTTGCTTTTGCACTTTTCACAACGTAAAATTTTTTCTTTTTTTTTGCTTCTAGCTTTTGTGCATAAAATTTTTTCTTCTTTTTTGTTTTTCTTCACGCACACTTGCACATACATTGGTGACTTACCCCAATTTTTGAATATTGACCCTAATCTACCCATTTTTTGTTTCAACACATGTGTATTACCCCCCAGCTATGCTACCAAATACACCCTTATAAAAATGTTCCCTAAAATATGTCCTATTCCCTCAGACTAGATAGTTTAAGGTAGGTGGGGTATGAATATTGGCTCGTATGGTGGTGTGCAAATAGTAACTCAATAAACAAGTTTAGGCTCAATGGGGTTATGTGACAGATAAGATCGGGTTTTTGGCGCTAAAGCTCTATGCTCAAACTCAAAATGGCCCCCGATATCCAACTCACCCTGCACTACGAAATTATGCCAAGTGCTAGTATACTACTCTTATCATCCAACGCATGTAAGCACTTCATAAAAAAATTAGAGACGGTCGTCTTATATTTCGGCACAAATTCCTCACAAGGTCGCTCATCAAGCTCTCAGGCATGGTTCATCTAGTGCGACTATCAACCTAAATAACCAAGGGTGCTAAGCCTACACAATCCTGCTCCGGATACTCAAGTTCAATTTCTGACTAAGCAATAAGACTCAGCGGTCATTCTAGGTTCACAAGTTCGGAGGTAAGTTCATCACTTGCAAAAGACTCAAACACATCAATCAAAAACACATGCCACACATATAACAGACTCGATCACATGCATATTTAACAGAAAAAAACAACAGAAAACAATCTTACACATCACAAAGCACACAAAGTGCAACTTCACACTTAGAGAACACATTGTCCTCAATGTAAAGTGGCATACTATGCAAACAAAGAAATAGAAACAAGAACATAAAGGCATGACAAAGGTAAAGGAAAAGGGACGGGAACACCTGTTCAAGGTTGAGGAGGCGGTGGTGGTGGAAATTGATTTTGAAGCCATGCCTATTGTTCTCAGTTGTACTCTTGGTCAGCTTGGTATTGACTTTGGAAGGCAGCTTGTTCGGAAGCAAGGGTCTGGACCTGGATCTCCAAATTCTCAAGGCATTGTGCAAGGTTAGGAACTGGTTGGTTCGGGTACAGACTCCTACAGTTTGTCCCGGATAGCCTTGCAGTCTTCCCACTTGATTATCTTATAGATTATGGCACCATAGTCATTGTGTTTGGAGAAGAGATGCCATTTCACTAACTGATCACAATCAATAGTGGTTGGCCAGAATATGTCCTTCACGGGGGGAGATTCCTGGTTTGGTAGGAAATAACGAACAAGCAAAGAGATAATATGGCCAAGTCCTAGCCATTGGGGGTTAGTCAACTGCAGCGTACGCTTTATAACATCACAAATCAAGTTAACTGTATTGAATGACCGCTGGTATCAGACACAAAAGAGGGCATATAGTTGGGGTCGGGTGACCCAGTTGTCCTCATACTGGCTGCTAAAATATGTATACATAAAACGGTGTAGAATGCACATGTGGAGGTCTAGAATGAGGCTAGCGGGATACTGTGTCTTATGAGGGAAACCTGTAAGGTCCTTCCATGCGGCATGAGAAACCTTATCATTTTTAAAATCGAAAGACCTACCCCCACCTTGAAGGTTTAGAGTTGAATGAGCAATGGTTCATCAACAGTGATTGGCTTACTGTGAAGTCGTGTAGTGAAATACAAATTAGGAGCAGTCAATTCAACCGTGCTATAAAATTCGACAACAACTTGGGGGTCAACATTTATGGACGTGTTGGCAAAAAGGGACCATCCTAGGTCATCTAGGGCCTCACGCAATTTGTGCTCAATGTGAAGCTCGCGCATCTCACTCTAGTAAATCATCGCATACTCAATAAACTTGCATCGCTTGATTTACGGAATCACTCACCCTCCCATTCCTAAAAAATTAGGAAAGGGGAATGGTACCTTTTTGCCATGTTGGTTGATGGAGGTGGGTCCAAGCTAGATTCACCCAGATGATTGGAGGCAGTCCGACTTTGTTTTGGGGCCATGGCAGCAATCAACGGTAGTGGTCAACAGAGGTCAATAGCGGTCAATGGCCGGAAGTGCTCGGGGGTGGGCTTGTTGGGATGATCTTATCGAGCAAAGAAGAGCCTAGTCGACAGTTGGTAAAGATATGGAGCAGTTAATCTAGAATCTGCAAAAGAAGAAACCAAAAAAATTAGGGAAAGATTAGGGTTTTTTGGGGGTGGTTATTCGTGGTGGTTGGAGTCGTGGTGGTTAGACTGGGTATAGGGCGGTAGAGGGTGGGTATTGGGGAGATGGAGGGGATTTGTGAAGTGGGTGGAGGTTTTGAGGGGAGGAGTGGTTTTTGTATGATGAGGATTTATGAGGGAAGGAGGGGGTCAGGGTCTGTTTTTGCTTTTCTTTGAGACCCAGCGTACGCTGGCTTCTCCCAGCGAGTGCTAGGTTTTGATATAGTACAATCTAGCATACGCTAGATTTTCCCAGCGGGCGCTGGGTTTCAATCAGGAGCAATCCAGCGTACACTAGATTTGCCCAGCGGCACTGGGATTCGTTGGGACAACCTCTTCTCCTGCAAATATGGCCTCATGCTTTCCATTAACCTATTAATCCTGTAAGAACTAAACTAAAATGACAAACACATATTTTTTTCTTTGAGGGTGACACTATTTATATTCCCCTATAAACCCACAAACTCAGGGAAACTCAGACAAGTGACGCAAAATAAAAGAAAAATAATAGTAATGTATGATGTAGTTCTAAGTTAACGTCGTTAGCTTGACGGTAGTGATGGCTTACTGGGGTGTTGGATCGTCAAGATCTGTACATGATACCTGTTCGTCGAATTGATCACCAAGGTAAACCTTCAAGCGCTACCCATTCACCTTGAATTCCTCTTGCGTATCCGAGTTTCGAATCTGAACTACTCTGTGAGGTGAAACGGCAACTACCGTGTATGGGCCACTCTATCTGGACTTAAGTTTCCCTGAGAAAAGTTTAAGATGTGAGTTGTATAGGAGTACTTACTATCCAGCTTGGAGCTCGCGGTGGATGATCTTTTTGTCGTGCCACTTTTTAGTTTTCTCCTTGTAGAGGCGGGTATTCTCGTACGCGTCTAGTCAAAACTCTTCAAGCTTCTTGAGTTGTAGCATTCTTCATTTGCTAGCCTTGTCAAGGTTCAGGTTCAACCGGCAGAGTGCCTAATATACCTTGTGCTCAAGCTCGACTGAAAAGTGATATGGCTTTTCGTAAACCAGCTAGTATGGTGACATCTTGATATGAGTCTTGTTTGCTGTTCTGTATGCCCATAGTGCATCGTCTAGTTTACTAGACCAATCTTTCTGCAATGGGTTTATAGTAACTTCCAAGACTCTCTTGATTTCACTATTTGACACCTCGACCTGACCACTGGTTTGAGGATGATAAGTTGTAGCGATCTTGTGAGTGACTCCGTACTTTATCAGTGCGTTTGCAAGCAGATTATTGCAAAAATGCTTACCTCCGTCGCTGATGAGAATCCTGGGGGTTCTAAAATGGCTAAAGATATTCTTCTGTAAGAACTTGATGACTACTTTTACATCATTGGTCAGGAGTGCCACTGCTTCAACCCACTTAGAGACATAGTCCACCGCAAATAGTATGTATAAGTTGCAGCCGGATGGAGGGAAGGGTCCCATGAAGTCTATCCCCCAAACATCAAATATTTCTACCTCCATGATCTCTTGATGTGGCATTTCGTGATGACAGGAGATGTTACCTATCCTTTGGTAGTGATCACACCTCTTCACGAACTCCGTAGCATCCTTGAATAGGGAAGGCCAGTAAAAACCGCTTTGTAGCACCTTGGCAGTAGTACGTTCACCAGCGAAATGACCTCCATATAGAGAGTTGTGGCATTGGAGTGGAATGAGTTCTTGCTCCTCATGTGGTACACATCTTTGTAGCAGCTAGTCTTTCCCTTGCTTGAATAGGTACGGTTTGTCCTATACGTAAAAGCTAACATAATGTAAAAATCTTTTCTTCTGATCGGAAGAAAGGTTAGAGGGCATGATGTTGCTAACCAGATAATTAACAAAATCAGCATACCAAGACACAGATATGACATTTAGCATGTAGAATTGTTCGTCAGGGAAGGATTCATTAATAGGAGAGAAAGGTGTTACCGATTGGTTCTCAAGGTGCAAAAGATGATCAGCCACTGGGTTGTCTGCTCCCTTCTGATCACGTATTTCGATGTCGAACTTTTGAAGAAGAAGGATCCATCTGATGAGCCAAGGCTTGGCATCCTTCTTAGTAAAGAGGTAGCATATAGCTACGTGGTCCGTGTATACTGTCACTTTATTTTCGAGCAGATATACACAAAATTTGTCAAAGGAGAAGATTACTGCTAGAAATTCCTTTTCCGTAGTTGCGTAATTGACTTAAGTAGTATCTAGTATGCGGCTGGTATAGTAAATAGCATGAAATCCTGTGGTCTTTTTTTGACCGAGTACGGCTCTAACTACGTAGTCACTCGCATTGCACATGATCTCAAATGGTAGATCCCAGTCGGGTGCTGTAATGATCGGTGCAGAGACAAGTACTTCCTTAAGATGCTTGAAAGTTGACTTGCATTCTTCATCAAAGACAAAGGGAACATCCTTCTCAAGTAACTTGCATAACGGCTTTGTAATATTGAAGAAGTCTTTGATAAATTGCCTGTAAAACCTAGCATGGCCTAAAAAGCTCTACACTCCCTTAACTGACAGTGGAGGGGGAAGCTTGTGGCCTTATCAACTTCTAGTCCATCACTTGAGATTTTGTGGTCGAGAACCACTCCTTTAGTAACCATAAAGTGATATTTTTCCTAGTTGAGTACCAGGTTAGTTTCCTTGTAGCGTTCCAAGACCTTGCCCAAATGCAGGAGACACTCCTTAAATGAATCTCCGAAAACTGAGAAATCATCCATGAAAATCTCAATTTGATGCTCAACCATATCAGAGAAAATCACCATCATGCACCATTGAAAGGTGGCAGGTGCATTATAGAACCCAAATAGCATTCGACAAAAAGTGAAGGTTCTCTTGATCTTCAGGTGCAATAGGAATTTGAAGATAAACAGAGTAACACTCCAGGAAGCAGTAATAAGCATGACCTGCTAGTCTATCCAACATCTAATCAATAAATGGCAGTGAAAAATGATCCTTCTGAGTGGCCTTGTTTAGCTTCCAGAAGTCAATACAAACTCGATGACCCACTACTACCCGTGTAGGGATGAGCTCATTATTTTCATTAGGGACAACTATAATTCCTCCTTTCTTTGGCACGTATTAAGTAGGGTTGACCCACTTAGAGTTTGAAATTGGGTAGATGATACCTGCATCGAGCCATTTGATTACTTCTTTCCGAACTACCTCCTTTAACTTCGGGTTAAGCCTTCGCTGGGCTTCTACTTATGGTGTGAAATCCTTTTCCAGAATGATCTTATGTTGACAAAGAGAAGTGTACATCCTATTGTTTCCTTATGCCTTCCAATCACCTTGAGGAGCTATTCTTCCTGTTCATGTGTTAAGGATGCAGAGATAATTATAGGAAGCTAATTACCCTCACACAGGTAGGCGTACTTGATATGACCAGGTAGTGTTTTAAGCTCTAGTTCTGGTGGTGTGAGGATAGATGCTTGCAGCTTTGCTCTTGGTGTGTTATCCAGCTCTAGCGATTCTGTTGTGTGTACCCATGATACTTGCTCTATTGATTCAAGATCAGCCTTTTCCAATTCAGATTTCTGTGCTACTTCCCAGTTGTTGTTGGTGGGATGCTCTAAACTGCTCATAATCTCATCAATCACATCATTCCTGTAGCAGCCATCATCGATAGACGAATACCTGGTAGCGTCAAAGACATTGAACACGACCTCATCATCACAAACCTTAAATCACAATTCTCCCTTCTCCACATCGATACTCGTCTTTCCTGTAGTGAGAAGTGGTCGGCCTAGAAGTAATGGAGTGTCGTGATCTTCTTCCAACTCCATAATAATGAAATCTACAGGAAAGATTAGCATGTCAACCTTCACCAATACATTCTTTATGATCCCCTTGGGTCTCGCTACTAATCAATCCGCAAGTTGGAAAACTATGTATGTAGACTTCATATCTCCCAATCCAAGCTTTTGGAATATAGAGTATGGCATGAGATTTATGCTAGATCCCAAATCAATTAGTGCTTTCTTGAAAATTTGATCTCCAATGGTGCACGGAATGGTAAAACTATCGGGATTCTTCATCTTCTAGGAGAGATCCTGGCTCAGGACTGCACTGTATCCCCTAGTCAAAGGTATAACCTCAAAGTCATTGATACTCTTCTTCTTCGAGATAAACTCTTTGATCCACTTTCTATACATAGGCATCTGCTCAAATGCATCAAGAAGTCGGATGTTAATATGAAGATTCTTGAATAACTCTAGGAACTTCTGATAACTAGGATGAGATGCCTGCTTGTTTACTCTTTGAGGAATGGTGGTGGAGGGTGTCTTCTCTCTTGTGCTGGTTTAACAGTTTCTATGGTAGACTTGTCTTTTTCCACTAGTGTAGGATTTACCTGAAGTTCTTCTTCTTCTTCTTCACTCACTGGTTTTCCTGGTGGTTTTGATGTTGAGTTGGCAGTGTTCTTTCCCAAGTCCAACCCACTTCTGGTTGTAATCGCCTTACAGTGTTCTTGCTGGGTAGGAGGGGTTTCCATGTTGCTTGAGAGTATGCCCGATTGCCTTGCATTTAATTGAAGTACGAGCTAACCTATCTAAATTTCCAGATTTCTGATCGTGGCTTCATATGACTGAGAACTTACTTTCTCAACTCGTCCTCATTCCTCCGATCTTGTTGAGGTAGTGTCAGTTTCTGCCACTTTTGCTGGTATATCTAAGGTTGTCGTGGCAGAGGGCCTTGAGCATTGTTAGCAGCCACAGGGAGGTTAGGTTATTGAGGTACCTGCTAACCTGCATTATTTCTCCACGAAAAATTTGGGTGGTTTCTCCAATCCAGATTATACGTGGCAGAATATGGATCATTATTCTTGTTTGTATTGCCAACATAGTTCACAGATTTGGCCAATAAAGAACAATTATCAGTAATATGAGGTCCAGTACAAATTTTGCAAACCTGAGCAGGTGTGGCAGGTGGTGTATATGAGGCTTGGACTATCTGTGTGAGAGTTGCCACCTTTGCCTTGAGCGCAGTGATCTCACTGTTGTCCTATACGCTAGCTATCTTTTTTCTTTTCACCCGATCTCCCCACTCATGGTTGTTGGTGGCCATAGCTTTGATAATGCGTGGACCTTCAGTTTCTTCCTTCTCCATCAAATCACCTCCAGCTGCTGCATCGAAGCTGATTCAAATTTGTGATTCACACCCATTGTAAAATATTTGGATGAGCATCCATTTCAAAATCTGGTGGTATGGACAGTCGCAAAGTAGCTTTTTGTAGCAATACCATGCTTCATGAAGAGACTCGCCACCCTGTTGCTTGAACTGAGAAATTTTGTTGCGTAGTTGGGTGGTCTTACCTGGCAGGTAGTATTTCTCTAAGAATTTGTCTACAAGCTCGTCCCATGTGGTAAAAGTGCCTGCAAGAAATGCGTTAACCCACTCTCTAGCATGATCCTTCAAGCTATGCTTAAACAATCGTAACTTGAGGGCATCTGCCGAGATACCATTATACTTGATTGTCGAGCAATGATCTTCAAAGGTCTGGATGTGCTTCGCAGGATTTTCTGAAGGATTTCCCCAAAACTGATCTTCATGAACCTCATTAATGAAGCTAGATTTGATCTCAAAATTATTGGCCTCCACGGTTGGATATTCAATACTGGGTCGAAGGTCAACCAGTCTAGGGTGCGTCTACCTTCTCCTATTGTTGTTTATGGGAACATTGATTACCCGGTTCTAATCTGCCATCTCTTCTTTGTGTTGATCCTTTCTTATAGAGCAAAAGGTTTATTCAATTTCAGGATCGTATTCAAGAAGGGGTTGATTGTCAGAATGGGTGTGTGGCATACACCTCTTGTACTTTCACTAACTACAAAACTCAACTAAGAGGATCAAGCATAGTGATGAATAACAAAGGTGTGAGAAGCTTAGTCTCAAAATCGAGAAAACTGTATCCAATATTAAAGACAGATTTTATTCTTTCCCCGACAACGACGCCAAAAATTTGATGCGATAAATATCAGGTCTAAATACGGGCAAGAGAATATGATTGCACAAGTAATAGAATGATAAATAAGATCGTCTTCACAGGGACAGATGGATCAATTATCTAAGTACTGGATTATGAATTATCAATCTTAAGCTAAGCAATTCAAATTGAATGATTGGGTTGTAACTAACTATTACGAATCGCGGAGCAGCAAACCTAGGGTTGTCAATCTTAAATTCGCACAACAATCAATTAACTTAACGAAATACTAAAGATAAGAACGTAACCTGTGTTATGAATTAAGATCATCACTCTTAACACGCGAACACTTAATATAAACCAACCAAGCAATCAATAATCAAGTAGATGAATGAAAAGACAACACATAACCATGATGTATGAAAATACCTCGTCAATTGATTGATTCAAATTGTCGATTACAATTCTCCGATCCGAAAACAAGGTAAGATGAGAACTAGGGTTTTAATCTTGCGTGAAAAAATTCAAGAGTCCTTACAAACTAGTTTTTACACCCTATATAGTCCAAGGGAAAAGAAATATAAAAGAGAAAAGTCCTAATTAGACTAAACAGACTGAATATTTTTCTCCTCGGTCAACCCAGCGGGTGCTGGCCTGGCCCAGCGGGCGCTGGACTACGATCTAAACCTTTACAGCATACGCTGGATATGCCCAGCGTGCGCTGGCTCTTCAATGTGCATCTTTCAAGCACCTTCGACACTTCGTTCATCCTATCCACAATCGCACCACTTCTCGCCGCTTTGTTAATCTTTACCAGACACCTACAAAATAACCAAATTCTGACAGATCTCCCGCTCCTCAACATAAACACAAAATGCATTAAAACATAACTACAATATAAGATGCAATAGAATCAAAATACAAACAAACTACGCACAAAATATAGACAAATGTGTGTCCGTTTACACACACATCAGATAGCATGGCTCGACCTTGATCAGTTAGACTAGTGGCTGGGCAACGACGATGTGATGGTGACAATGATAGGGAAATGCGAGGCGGCTCTCCTCTTCTCTCATTTCTCTCTCCTAAGAGGCGTTCTATTAGAATAAGAAGAAGTAGTAGTGTATGATTAGTTTAATTTGACTTCAGAATGGTCCTGTATGATTTTACACATAAATGACTGAATCCAATTCCGCATCTTTCGCTTCATCTCTTCCCATCCTAACTCTCCTTTACTAGTTTTTATAACGATACTAGCTCAACTGTCAGTCTCTCAAAATTCAATTCAATTCCTTAGATGTCGTGAAGCATGGCTTACGGGTCTTCTTGAAGATCTAGACCAACAAATGCTTAGGAGTACTTAAAGGATATGATAAACTGCCACAGAATGCATCTTGGTCAATGCGTCAGATCACCTCACACCTCAAAGCTCTTAAGATTATGCTTCGAAATATAATAAATGGGGGATTCAGTGCATGGAGAATTCCACCTGTTTGAGTGTCTTGGGGAGGGATAAGATCATTGCTGTGTTGTGGCGATCTAGGCCTCTTAATGATACAGTTGTTTGCTTTAAGGGCAGTATTGTGCAATGAGATTTAATCGGGTTGGGCTTGATGTTCGAGGTGTTTATCCTTCACTCTTTGAAGACTAAGAATAAGCATTAGTCCTTCAACTTCTTCACCTTCCAAACATTTTCCTTTGCATTAATCGATTGCTATGACTCCCCCATCGTACCTAATGGAACAACCTCCTCTTTCAGTGTTCATTAATGGTAAGTTCGTCATCAGTATGTCCACAAGAGGTCACGAAACATCACAATCTACTGATAAAGTATCCATATTTATCCCTTTCTGCTCCTAATGAATGTCATTGACATCATTCATCAGTCTCCACTAACAACTCCCATAAACTATAGGAGGCATACCCATACTGTGCCACTTGCTTCGACCGTTGTTACCTTACAGGTGCTACCCTTATAACTGATCTGAAGAGCTTGTACAACATACTTTGGTCGTTTATGGTTAGCCTCGCCATCAAGACAACTTCCTAAACAGGCCAATAGCATTGAGGGATACAAGGTCAAGTAAACGGGGATGTACCTACTGGAGAAAAAAGATGTCACACCGGATGTTGAACATAAGGATACGGTTAGTACTGATGAGAAGGAGATAATTTTTCTTAAACAGATGGAGGAAAACACTGTCAAGTGAAGAAGGACGAGTCTAGCAAAGCTAGAACGAGAGAAAACGGTTGGAGAAAACAAAAGATTCCATTTTAACCGTCAAAGAATTTCTT
>SOPF01032966.1:0-11900 GCA_012979155.1 Hypericum perforatum
CCAAAAATATTCCAAGTGCCAACATTTTAGGGCCTCCCCCAAGGGTTTCTCTTCCTTTTGGATTTGTCAGTTCGCATATCTTAATAGCTACATTATCTTTGTATGCCCGTTTTATCCCTCCATTTTTCTTGTCCATTGTAATGAAGAAATCAAATGACAAAGTACACTTGAAGAAGGTGTAGATTAGCTTTCATTCTACAAGAAATCACACCAATCCAAACTATCAAAACCCGACTGCCCCTAATCGAACACCAGCTGTCGGCTCTCGACTCGGCCATCGCCGGCGGTCCACCTTGTCTCCTCCCGAGTTTTGGTTCCAAACAAGAAAATGGCCGGCGAATCACCCGCTTTCCTACCAACACACAGAAGGGAAAGTGTGTTAGCTACATCTAATTTCGCATCTAATATATTGCACCTGAGCTCGACTTTTAACGATAACAAAATTCTCTTAACAAATTTTGAGGACTTACTTCCTGTCGCGGGGTCCGATTGGGATGAGAAATTCCCAATCGGTTCCTCAAATTAACCCCAACTCCAATCGCGTCCTCCACCTGCAACAAAAATAATAATAATAAAATAATAATAAAATAAAATAATTCCGTCTGTAATTAGTTAGTTAGTCATCACCATCACTAAACCCCGTCCCTTTTGTCTCCCCAAACTACTACAACAACTAAAGAGAAGCTCACCGATTTGATGCCGGAGGCGCGGAGGACGGCGACGGATGCGGCAGCGCCGGAGCCGACGAAGAGCGAGGCAACGCCGCAGGCCTTGAGGGGCATCAGCTGGTCGGTGCCCCTGTATCCTCTCAAGCACGAAGCGATCCCCCACGCCAGCTGGGCCCCGCTCCCCGCCGCCCACCATTGCCAGTCCCACCCGGTGGGCCCTCCTCCTCCTTCCCCCTTGCCATAATCTCTCTCCGCCTCCATTTTCCCCGGTTTTACGAGTCTTCGTTCCGGACTAGGGAGTATTTGTTTTGGTGAACTAGTTTGTGGGCCTTTATTTTGGGCTCTATGTTATTGTACTCGGGAGTATTTGTTTTGGTGAATTCATTTAAAAAGTTTCGATTCAAACCTTATTAATTGAATTGATACAATTGAAAGAGCTGATACTACTCGCTTTTTTGACAGACGAACCCATGTACTGGAATATCCATACAATTAAAAGTTCACTGATGCACTTGAATGCGAGCAAAATTGAGGGTGTATTTTTTTTTAAAAAGAAATTGAGGGTATTGATAGGCCAGGTATGACCAAAATTGGCACTAGGCTTGCGAGAATTAAAATCTGGAACAAAAAATGTCTCGCGTTTCTAATAATTATTGATGTTGAGATTACTACATAATGTTATGGAGTACTAAGATCTTACAATTCCTAAGTGTAAAAAAATCTACTAGATTTTGACTTAGAACGAAAATTCTAATCTATCTTAAACTAGATTTATGCGGTCCATTATATTACCAAAATTAGTAAATGTTTCATTCTGATTAAAAAAAGTCAAACTTATTTCGTCAGATGCAATTTCTCTGAGAGCGACCAATTCAATAGTTGGATGTGTCGAAATCGTTCTTTCATGGGTCGCTCATTAACAGATATAAACGCACCAAACCTCCTAGTGGATTTTTTTTTTCAAATGGTACTGTTCATGGTTAATTACAAAAATAATACTCAAATTTTATTTTTACTGGTTTCTGTGGACCCTATCCCACCCCACCATTTGTGTTGCTTGTTGAAATTCGTTCACTGGCTTTAAAGCAGGCCCCATCCACTACCGAGAAATCTCAGAATAAGTTGAATAAGGGTTTTTTTCTGTTTGATGTTACTATTCACCACAAATTATCAAATTGGTGCCCGATGCACAAAATTCCCATTTTGGTGTTTGGCATATTTTTTTTGGAAAAAGTCACTTTTAGTACCCTGTGGTTTCTGCGAAAATTACTTTAGTACCCTGTGGTTTAAAACCCATCAATCGGGTCATACCTCACCAACTTTCCATCACTTTGGTCCCAAAATTACGATACTACCCCTCCTTCAATCAGAACCTAACCAAACCCAATTCAACCCGACTGAACCCACATCCAATTCAACCCAATGGGGCGTAAACAATAGGATATAACTCGGATTGAGCTGAAATTTTACAAGAAGCATCCTAAAAATACACATAATTTACAAAAAAAATTCAGGAATTTTAAAGGTCCGGAAGTATTTTTTTATTTTTTCGATGCACTGAAACTTCGTAAAATTATATAAAATAGAAAATGCGTCCAATTGAGTTGAAACTTGTCCCAACGATGCATTTTGGTTTCTAAATTTATTAGAGATTCTTAAGGTTTCTTGGGACAAGTTTTAACTCAATTGGATATATTTTATATTTTATACGATTTTACAAAGTTTCAGCGCTTTGAAAAATAAAAAAATACTTCCGTGCCTCTGAAATTCCTAAAATTTGTTTCTTAAATCATGTGTATTTTTAGGATGCTTCCCCTGGGATAAGTTTCAACTCAATTCGATATATTTTCTATTTTATATAATTTTACGAAGTTTTAGTGCATCAAAAAATAAAAAAATACTTCCGGACCTCTAAAATTCCTAAAATTGTTTTAGTAAATCATGTGTATTTTTAGAATGCTTTTTGTAAAATTTTAGCTCAATCCGAGTCATATCCTATTTTTTACGCCCCATTGGGTTGAATTGGATATGGTTTCGGTCGGGTTGAATTGGGTTTGGTTAGGTTCTAATTGAGGGAGGGGTAGTATCATAATTTTGGGACCAAAGTGATGGAAAATTGGTGAGGTATGACCTGATTGATGGGTTTTAAACCACAGGGTACTAAAGTGATTTTCGCAGAAACCACAGGGTACTAAAAGTGACTTTTCCCTATTTTTTTTTCGTCTCTCAGACCAATAGACGGGTTACTAGACCGTCTATAGCAATAGACGGATTCCTAGTCCATCAAAACATAGACGGGTGTCTAACCCGTCTATTGGTTGGAGCCCAAATTTTTCTGGTCTATTGAACCAATAGACGGGTTTTGTACCCGTCTATTGGTTATCCTGACATCGCGGGTCCAGTAATCTGAATCAACTGCCGTGAAGATTGGTCAGAGATTTCTTATCGACCAATAGATAGAAAAATAACACATATATCGGTTATCCGACATCGCAATCGTAGTTAACAGTATAGATGGTGTGCAGAGATTTCCTGATCTACCAATAGACGGGATTTTAACCCGTCTATTGGTCAAGTTGATGGCTATAAATACAATGCCTCTCAGCCGAATGTAAATACCAACAAACACAAAAAACACAAAAAAATTCGATTTTTGAAGGCGAAGATCACTACAGGAGCGAGGGAGTCAAAGCTTCGAACGAAGGTAAAATTATGTTCATTTTGTTATGTTTCGCAATGGTTAATTAGTTGTAATCGTTATTATTAATTTCTTAAGAATTATTGGTTTATGGAATATGGTACTGAAGATTTTGAATTGTACGCTAGTTTTGACCGTTGATTTATGGATAACAATTTGTATGCGTGGAATGTTGTTATATTAGTCATGAGTGGAAGATTAGTTGTTTGATTATGTGGATTATGATTTGTATGTTAATTTCAACATATGATTTTGTTGAGTAGGAATGGTATAAATGTTCATTGAATGGATTATGATTTTGACGCTAGTTATGACCATTGATTTTATGTATTACGATTTGTATGCGTTGATTATTGTTATGTTAGTGATAATTACTAGGTAATGTTATCGGAGTCGTTGAACCGATGCTTGAACTAGGTTGAAGTTTTATTTGAACACTTTTTTTGTTGAATTTTTTGATGTAGCTCTATATAAGAATATCTCGGCAAATTGTACAAATTGTAGTTAAATATGATGGAGAAATTAAGGAAAATAAGCAAACTGGTTTTGAGTATGAGGGCGGATGTGAAGTGAAGTTGAAGTTTCATGAAGATGTGTTGACGTACAAGGTGTTACATCAAAGAGTGGTTCAAAAAGTCTCATTTGATGATAACAAAGAAATAAAGTCTTTGATATTTAGATGTCTTGTAGCTTCACGAAAGTTTTGACAGATTACTATTGCAGAAGAGGAAGATGTAGCGAATATATTACGGTACATGGTAGGCATTTATGGGGTAGAGACTAGGGAAATTTTTCTAGAGCTAATTATGGAGAAGAGCATATGTGAAGCGTAGAGCCAAATTCTAGTAAAAGAAAGTTAGTCAGACGAAGAAGCTGATGTAAGCTTCGACCCAAGTATGCCATATGGAAGCACGAACTTGGACTCGGATTATGATGAAGAAGAAGAGAGCGACGAGGAAAAAGAAGATAGCGACGAGGAAAGTGAAGAAGAAGAAGAAGGAGGAAGATTTTAGCTAGAACGGGAAGAAGAATTACGTTGGTATGCACAACTACTTATTATTGAGCGTGATGTGGCAGCTATGACAGTATATGATGATCAATGGGATTATGAAGACACTTCCAATTGTTCAGGGCTTTTGAAGGAAGGCAGTTTGTGGAATACCAAAAAAGAAGCTATTCGGGATATAAAGGCTTATGCACTGCAAGAGGGCCGAGAGTACATTGTCAAGGAATCAAGGCCCGATACTTATGTAGTTGAATGTAGGAAAAAAATCGTCGATCAGTGCAACTGGAGGATACGTGTATCACGGGATGGAAGAGATGAACTGTTTGGCTATTGGAAAATTGTGAAACACATCCACCCCCATATATGTGGTGGCCTTTTAAATACACTTGATCATCGACAACTCTCCTCGCAGTACATTGCTCAAATGATTACACACAGAGTAGCAGATGAACCAGATGTTTCTATCAAGTCTTTGTGGACGAAATGAGTTGTCTGGTCGCCTGACCTATATGCCTTTGTACAGAAAGAATTGGTGGGCAAGAGAGAAGGCCTTCATGATATTATGGGGAGGTTGGGAAGAATCTTATAGTCGACTACTGCCATGGTTTGCCGCATGTCAGGTAAGTAATCATGGAATTATTGTTCAATGAGAGTATATTTATAGTAGACTGGGAGATCACTACACAGGAGAGTTGTTGCCTGGCGTGAAGATGTTTCATCGAGTTTTCTAGTCTTTCAAGCCTTGCATTGAAGCCTTTAAGTATTGCATGCCTATTCTGTAAGTTGATGGAACCTTCTTGTACGGGAAATATCAACATACCTTATTGATCGCTACTATCATTGATGGTAATACTGTTGTTATTCCGATAGCGTTTGCTGTTGTTGAAAGAGAGAACTATGATAGTTGGGCATGGTTTATGGAAAATATCAGGTTGCACGTCACAGATCAGCATGGTTTATGTGTTATATTCGATCGACACACAGGTATTTTAAATGTCATGACTGATGCACATGGCTGGGGACGACACATGGGTGTTGCACATCGATATTGCTTGAGATACATTGCTAGCAATCTAAACAGAGAGTTCAACAACCTCGCAATGAAGAATGTGATGAAGATTGCAGGTATTAATATTCAATTTCGAATACCTTTTGCTGTCAATTTTCAATAGGTGTCTTTAACATAAAGTGATAATGCTATGTAATATGTGCAGGAATGCAAGCCCAACCAAAGAAGTTAAATGGCTTTTTAACCCAAATTCAGCAGGTTGATCCAGACGTCTATCAGTGGATAGTTGATCACAACGTACCAAAATGGAGTTTAGCAATGGATGGTGGACGTCGATATGGTAACATGATGACAAACATTGTTGAGTGTGTGAACAAAATCTTCAAGCAAGCACGGCGACTTCCGGTGACTACAATGGTTGAAGAGATTTTTTTGCAACTTACCAAATATTTCCAGGAGAGAGCAACTCTGTGTATTGAAGAGTGTATTCCTGGTCAAATTGTATTATCAAGGAAGCTCCGTGCAAAGTTGGAGAAATGGGAGAAGAAAGCACAAAGGCATACCATCGAAATATCTTGTAGGCAGACTGGGGATTTTCAAGTAAAGACTTGGGTATTACAGCGGACGGGAAAAGGTGGGAATATACATAGGGTGCGGCTAGACAGAAGAACATGTCAATGTGGGAAATTTCAACTATTTCATTATCCGTGTTTGCATGCAATGGCTTGTTGTATCAAGATCGGCATCCTGGACTACAAGGTATACGTTGACCCTTACTATCGCCTAGAAAACACACAATTATGTTATCAGCATTTATTTGTCCCTCTGGGAAATCCTGCATATTGGGTTCTACCAAAAGATCAGACAGTTACCAAGATCATTCCTGATGAAAGAACTATGCGGGGTAGAGGTCGACTGCAGCAGCGAATCCAGAATTAGATAGACCAAAACCCTTCGCGCCTCAAGTGTAAGATATGCGGTAGAAGGGGTCTTATTCAAGCCAATTGTATAAATATTGCTATTGTTGCGGCAACGGGGAAGGTAGCACGGGAGGCAGCACATGAGGCAGCTAGAGCAGCTTGGCCAGCAACAGATAGACCTGGTCCTAGTACACGATGAAGGTAGTGATTTATATGGTTCGTCTTTGATGTCCTACTTGTACGTCTGTGATGTAGTATTGTGTTTGTTATGGTCGCTAGGTCTATACCCTCAATCTTTATTTATTTTGTTTCAGTCAGTTTTTGTGTG
The DNA here is from genome assembly GCA_012979155.1 of Hypericum perforatum. Classification (NCBI taxonomy): domain Eukaryota; kingdom Viridiplantae; phylum Streptophyta; class Magnoliopsida; order Malpighiales; family Hypericaceae; genus Hypericum; species Hypericum perforatum. The sequence goes on from SOPF01032966.1 coordinate 6,630, forward strand.
AACTTTATTTTGTATGATTCTATGTCGTGTATGTCTGTAATATTTGGATGTCTGTAATATTTGTCTGTATTGGAAGAAAATCTTTGTTGATGTTTACGTGGTCGTTTGGTATTGTCTGTTATTTTTTCAATTTTTCAGACATGAACAGGCACGGGAAGGGTCACGTAGGATCTGATGGTGAAGGTCCTGACGAATACGAGTACCATTCACCACCGCCTATCATCCACTTACCAAGCAAAGACATGCATGAATTATATGACTCAAAGTTTGGTAGTATCTTTAGACATCTTACAAGGCCATCCCCTGGTTATGTTGACCCCGTAGAAAAGGTCAAGGCTGAGAAAGCGAAGGCTAAGGCTAAGAAAGAGGCAAAAGCAAAGAAGAAGGCGCTCAATGAATTATTTGGCAAGCCTAATACATGGACACGTGCCAAAACCTATCTTCGTAACAAAGGTATTTATTCATAGCTAATTCACGATAAGTAATATACAAATTAATATGCACTTATTTTCGTATACAGGTTTGACCGAGAAGACAAGATTATTTCTCGAGACTTCAATTGACAAATTCAAGCGCACCCAATATGATTGTATCATAAAAGATGTAATGTTAATAATATATATTATAGTTAATTTTGTTGTTACACGCATTGCTAACAAATTATTTTATAATTTTATCAGATGATGGTTGTGCTTGTTCTGAGTATGCGGAACTACTTTGATGATTATCCAGATTCTAAGGTATATACTATGACCTTTATTGCTAAAAATAGACTTGAACACCCAGATAAAAGTGTACTCATATTGTGCTTGTTGTACAGGACGAGTCAGATGAGTGTTAGAGTATACACAGGATGTTTGACAGTCATTATTTTGCAACTTTTAAGGTATATACTATGACCTTTATTACTGAAAATAAACTTGAATGTTACTGACTAAATTGTTAAATAATGTTGTGGTTATTGTATAGGATGATTCGGATGAGTGTCATGGTTATATAGATGACAAAACTGGGACTATACATCCGGGATGTGTTCTCCTCCTTCTGAATATAAGTATATAAATATGTTGTGCACTTTATATAGCTGTCCCAAATGCCTAAACTATAATGAACTGTCTTAATTTTTAGGTGAAGGTCAAGTACCATTGTGGAGAATTCAATGACTTTAACATTGGCCCAGACAATATTTTCAAGGTCTTTCCGATGAAAGAAGAAGAAAGCTCAGGATCGACTACGCGTAGGATATAGTCTTACTTGCTGATGTATTTTTTTTTTATCTTTTGCTTGAATCAAATATTGGAACTGCCTTGACTTATTGTTATATGCAAACTACCCTGACTTCGTCGTTTTGTTTTTGAAGTTTTAAAATTTGTGCTTTCATAAAACCGAATAAAAGTTTTGATAAAAATTCATAATAGTAGGTACACCAGATCAAGTCTTTCGAAATGTTACAAATTCACACCCCTACTTTTCATTCTGAGCTTAATCCTTCTTCTTCTTCATCATAAACTTGATGCGCCATCTTTTCTCTCCATCGGGGATAATGTGTTATCTTGTGACATATCCCCTTTTAGCCGTCTTTGCATGACGTGGTGGCTGAACACGAAGTGGTGGCACAACAACGGCTAGTGGGGCTGCCTCTTCTGGTAGTGACTAACTTGCCGTCGGATCATCAAACGCCGACTCGCTGGCAGCTTCAGCTTCAGAAGCTACGTCCATGTCCCTACAATCGTAAAAAGTATGAACATTAATATGCGAATGCACGCGTCTATTTATTACACTTATGTATTTGTATTATGAATAGAAATTAACAGACGTACCTATGAGATGTACTATCTCTCTGATCATCCGGAGTCTGGTCATAGAATAAGCGCATAGCAAATTTGGTGGGATTAAAAGACAGCGGCGATTGGTAACCATGACTACCAAATAACGTGTAGTCGAGTTCGCCTGCAGTAGGTTCAGCTACCTGGTCCCCGAATTGTTCGCCTCTAAAAATTGAATATAATATATATAAACATGCCACAATTAATATAAATGAACAAATACAAAAAATGCTCGCTAAGTAATATAAGTACCTGTAGGTAGATAAACTTCGACCCTAGGGCCACTGAGCAGATCCTAAACTACGCAAAAAGGGTTACGAGCCGAGTGCTGACATCTGGTCTAGCCGCAAGTGTGGCGCTGACATCTGGTGGGGCGTGTACGATGGCATAGGCAGCATGGGGGTACCTTATGGCTCTTGGGTCAGCCACTGCATCTGCGATGACTGGCCACTGTAGTCTTCCCACTGTATGGGCCGTACATGGTCCTCCTATATGGGGTCACTCAATGGCATCTTACTCTGCCCTGAAGAGGTTTGTGTGTTGCCTCGTCATAGAAACTCTCTCTGAGGCTGGTATGTTATATACCATGTTCGGCAGCGACGACAAAGGTACTTGGAAGCTGGGTATGTCCGTGTACCAGCGATCCTCTCCAACAAACCTCAGCGCTGACTCTGACAATGCCTGGGTCTGCGGGTCATGTTGCATACGGTGGCTTACATGCTCTACGGCATTGGCCTACATCAAGCAAAATATTGCAAAAATTGAAATTTACATATACAAATTTAATAATACAAATTCAAACAAAAAAAATATTTTTGTACTCATGTTTCTATGCAACATGGCTCCCTCATGACTGATGCAGCGCCTACTGTGCAGTCTGTACCAATCCATGTACCTGTCATGGTAATGGACATACGGGCCATCCGTCGGAACTCCTGGCAGAAAAATGTATCTATGTTGCATGTACCTCCAAATAGCAACATAGGATGGGAAGACGTCGTCCCATTTCATTGTAGCTTGACCTCGCCTGCCCTTCGCTGCACTATACGTCCTTTCATCTGGCTTGGGAGGCATCGAAATACCTAGGACGTATCTGAATTGCCTTAACACCCGATCAGGGTAATGCCACTCAACAACATAGAAACTGATCAGTGGTGCTCTTACTAGCCACAGACGCCGACCTTGATGACATATGCCCGGCAATCTTGTAATTATGTCATCAGTATACGGTAGCCACACCACCTACAATTATGTGAAATTAACTAAATACTACAATTATTAGTTAATATGCACATGGATGAGGTTTTATTACTTACATCGTGGTCTCGCAGCTCATCGTGTTTGCGCTGATACACCGTTATGCTCATAATCCTCTTCGAGACGTGTCGATTTATTGCCCCAGTCCACCTATAATAAACACATATACACATTAATCATATTTGAGAAAAAAACAAGAACATACTAACAACTGTTTAATGAAGAATTATTAAATACCTGACACCCAAAGACTGCCCATACTTTTGCTCCACATGGTTTTTTATGGCAACCCGTAGTGGAACAATCCTCTTAGTAGCCCATATCCAAAGTAGTGCAAGATCATCGGAGATGGAAATGCATTACGGTCGGTGGCCCTACACAACTGGTTATAGAAATGCGCCAGAGTCACACTCCCCAGTTGTATGTAGATATCGCGTTGACATCCAACAGCATCGGTAGCCAGCACGAACTAACTCGCGTCTCTGTCATCTCTGCGAACAAAATGTAGCCAATTAGCCGCATAATGCTGGCTCGTACAAACTGACGCACCATCTCATCGTCAGCATTATCATGTAGATCTACAGGGTCGTAAAAGTCCTCAAATCACTTGAGGAAAATGGCGTTCCCAAATGTACACGCCGGTGTCAACTTCGGGTTCCTACCGAAGCATTGCATACACAACTCCGGCCAATCTGATGGTGACTACTGCCTCATCAGTGAAAGGCCATCTATCGAAAGCCCGTACAGGATGGCAACATCCTGCAGCATGATGGTCATCTCTCCTACCAGTATGTGGAACGTATGTGTCTCTGATCACCACTGCTCTACCAAAGTCGTAATAACAGTCGACTCAATAGCAACTGGCTGCCTGTATGTACCGATGAATGTGGTGTTATGCGCTGGCTTCTACTTCCATCTCTGTCGATAGATCTTGAAGATCGCATCCACGTCAAACTCGTCATTGCGACCAGTCCTCTCTGCATTCCATATTGCTTATGATCGATGGATGTCTTGTAGCTTCAACAACGTCCGATCAATCAGACCTCCATCACCGAAATCATCTCCGTGCTGCTGCTGCGACATGTCTGAAAAAAAAATTATTCAACGTCACATAAATAAAACTAATAACTCACATAATAATATACCTAGTTAACTAAAAAACAAATAATTACACAATATAAATAAATCACCTAACTAAAATGTGATACCTAATTAACCGAATTAAGAAAGTAGTAAATAATTTTCCATTAAAAAAATTAATCAAATTAACAACCTAGCCAGCATACGTTGGCCTTACTTGGACAAGAAGAAGAAAATGGCAGTGAGTAACCCCAACGTACGCTGGCTTAGCCAACGTATGCTGGGGGTCGACAGCCAACATAAAGAATTGCTTCACCAAACTTTCCACTTGCTTTTGTCTACACTTTTGGGGTAGCAAGCACCAAGGAGGAGGACAAGAAGGAGTAGGAGGCTGCAGAGAAAGTAACTTGGGGGGAGAAGAAAAGGAGATCAAGAGCTTAGATGAGAAAAAAAACCTCCAAGCTAGAACTTGAACTTTTAGATTTCATTTCATGTTCTTGAATTGTTAAGAATATTGTAACAACGTTGGATTTGTTATCATCAAGGTACTTTCATTCTCTTTGATTTTAAGTCTATTTATATGTTTGAAGTTCTTATTTAAGTTAGATTTAATGGATGCTTATTTCATGATCAAGGATGACAACTTGGTTTAAGTATAGCCTTCATTTATCTGTCATAGTAAACTTGATATTGTTTGTGAATCTAGGGCTGACAAACTTAGGCTCATAACGATATTGAGATTGTAGTATAAAAGTATTGTAAAAGATTGAGATTGACAACCTTGAGATTTTACGATATTATTAGTAACTGTAGTGTTAGATCATCAATCCAAACGATCTATTCGCTTAGCTTAAAGTCTAGGAATGCATAATCTGGTACTTAGCGAACATATTCACATATTAATCCCTGTGGAGACGAATCAACTTATCACAATATTACTTGTGCGATCGTGTATTCTTGCACGTATTTAGATCCAAGTTTGGACGCATCAAGTTTTTGGCGCCGTTGCCGGGGAATAGAAGTTTGAATTTGTTTTCGTTAATATTGGAACTAGTGTTCTTGATTTTGAGACTAAGCTTTGTTACATTTTTATTGTTACTCTTTGCAT
>SOPF01032966.1:12000-28960 GCA_012979155.1 Hypericum perforatum
CGACGAATCAGGAGAAGAAACTTACATATAGAAGAGATGGGTGATCGACAAGTAGTCAATGTTCCTGCCGCCATGAGACACAAGTCACATCCAAGACTTGCCGATCTTCGGTCAAGTATAGAGTATCCTACCGTGGAGGTGAACAACTTTGAGATTAAGAGCAACCTCATTAACATGGTACAACAAGACCAATTCGGAGGTTATCCCTTAGAAAACCCAGCAAGGCACATCCAGAAGTTCGAGAAATCATTGCTCGACAGTGAAATATAATGGTGTCACACCTGATGCTATTAAGCTTCGACTATTCAAGTATAGCTTGAAAGATGATGCTATGGAGTGGGTAGATTCATTTCCAGCCAGCACCTTCACAACATGGGATGAGCTTGCCGACAAGTTCTTGGAAAAGCACTATCCTCCAGATAAAACTACCCTATTCGTAATAAGATTTCTCAATTTAAACAGCTAGGTGGTAAATCGCTGCATGAGGGTTGGCATCGTTTCAAAAGACTACTTTGTGAATGCCCACATCATCAGATACCTGAATGGATGCTTATCCAAACGTTTTATAATGGATGTGAGCCACAAATTCGAGTCAACCTCGATGCAGCAGCGGGAGGTAATTTGACAGATAAGTCAGAAGCCGATGGTCTCCAAATCATTGAAGCCATGGTTACTAACAACCACGATTAGGGAGATCGAGCTGAGAGAAGAAGAGTTGCTAGTGTACAAGACAATGATGAAGTGAATGCTTTGAAAGCACAAGTTGCAACACTTACGCAACTAGTCCAAGGATCAATGTCGCTACAAGCAACATCATCTTCTCAGATTTGCGAAATTTGTACTGGAGCACATAGCACTGATAGTTGTTCATTAATTACTGAGCCTATTAATTTTGTAGGAAATACTAACAGGAATAATGATCCATATTCCAGTACGTATAATCCAGGTTGGAGAAACTACCCAAATTTTTTGTGGAATAATAATGCAGGACAACATGCACCTCAATATCTGAGACCATCTTACAGAGGTGGGAATGTACAAGGTCTTCCACCTCAGCAATTCCAGCCATATCAACAAAGGTGGTAGCAGCAAGGACCACCACCGCAAGATCATCAAGGAGAAGATGAGTTGCGCAAGTAAGTATTGAGTCATGAAGCAACCATTCGCAATCTTGAAGTACAGATAAGCCAGCTGGCATCACAACTTAACACAAGACCACCCGACACTCTACCGAGCAACACCGAAGCTCCTCCCACAAAATTGGAGCATTGCAAAGCCATCACAACTAGAAGTGGTCTGGACTTGAGGAAGAGTATGGCACCCCTAGTAGTAAAATCACCAGTAATGTCGATTACCAAAGATGAAGATGAGCTACGAGTCACTCCCACTGTAAGAGAAAAGGAGAAAACCACCGAGGAGGCAACCAAGCCAAAATTAGAAAAGAAGTATCCTCTACCGCCATTTACTCAAAGGGTGAATAAGGAAGCTTCACATCCGAGCTATCAGAAATTCCTAGAGCTTTTTAAGAACCTCTATATCAATATCCCGCTCTTTGATGCATTAGAGCAGATGCCTACTTACCGAAGGTGGATCAAGGAATTTATTTCCAAGAAGAAGAATATTGATGATTTGGAGGTTATCCCATTAACTAGAGATTGCAGTGCAGTGTTGACCTACGATCTCCCTCAGAAAATGAAGGATCCCGGTAGCTTCACCGTTCCGTGCACTATTGGAGATTAAGCATTCAAGAAAGCACTCATTGATCTTGGGTCTAGCATCAACCTCATGCCATTTTTAGTATTTCAAAAACTTGGATTGGAAGATATCCAACCGGTATCAATAGTCCTTCAGCTTACAGATAGATCAATGGTTATACCAATGGGGATTGTGGAGAATGTCCTAGTCAAGGTGGACACCTTAATCTTTCCAGTTGACATAGTTGTCATGGAGATGGAAGAAGATTGTGATATGCCATTCCTCCTTGGTCGACCATTTCTAGCCACTGGGAAGACAATCATTGATGTGGAAAGGGAGAATTGTGGTTCAAAATTCGTGATGATTAAGTCATTCTCAACGTGTTTGAAGCAGCTAAGTACCCTACCATAAAAGGTGTTTGCCACAAAATTGATGTCATTGATGAACTGGCAATTCAGCATAATGAAAAAAAGCATGACACAAGTCAACCAACAGCAGTGCAAGAAATTGAAAAGGAGGTGGAAGGCCCCGATATTGAAGAACAAGTGTCATCTGAGCCAAGCAATACACCGTGGCCCAAGCTGAAACCACGTGTCATCTTGTTACGGAATTAGAGCATAAACCATCACCAAGTCATTTGAGGTATAATTATTTAAGTAGAGATAATAAACTACCTAATATTATGTCTATATCTCATACTCACGAACAGATGGAAAAATTACCAATAGTCCGAATGCGCAATGATGACACCAAGACAAAATTCGAGGCAAACGACAAGCGCTTACAGGTAAACCAAGCTACTTATATTGACCTGCAAGGATCATGGGCAAGACTCGATGACCCAGGACCTTGGTAATCAATGACTACCGTCAAGCTAACGACGTTAACTTAGAACTACATTCTTCTTTTTCACTCAATTCTTTTGGAATTTTTGAGTCACTCATCTGAGTTTCCCTGAGTTTGTGGGTTTCTAGGGGAATGTATATATGGTTACCCTCAAAAAAGATGTCATTTGTGTTGGTTTTATATATCAATGACTTGTTTAGGAGCAAAAAGAAGGAGGTTCAGTTTTAGACCCCAACGTACGCTGGCCCCCATCCGAAAACACAAGCCTGGGGTAGAATCAAACCCCAGTGTACGCTGGCTTCCCCAACGTACGTTGGCCTCAGCATCTGGTCCTATGCAACCCAAACTTCAACTTCAGTTTTCTCCCTCATACGAACTTCGATTTCGAAACTGTCGAATCTTGGGTGTCCCTAATCGACATATCTACCTTCCAGAGTATCATTAGGCTCCATATCTCAATAATATCCCACGGAAGAAGGCTCAAGGTTGCATCTACCTCGACTGGTCGACCTTACCTAAAGCAATATCAAGAGGACCAGGCCTTCAACCGCGCTCAATAGGAATGGCTCCGGAACCACCTCCAACCACCACCACCACCATCTCCTTGAACAGGCTTTATCTTCTCCTTAACTTGTTTTATTTTATATTTAGGTATTTAGATTTCTTTGTCTTGTGACTTGTATGTCTAACTCCACACATTGAGGACAATGTGTCTTCTAAGCGTGGGGGTACATTGTGTGTGTCTTATGTTATGTTATTTGTGTTGATCTTGTTGTGCATGTGCCTTTTGTTATTTTGTTGTTTGCATGTGATCGAGTCTGTTTTGAGTATGTTTTGTATTTTTGATTGAAGTGTGTTAGAGTCTGTTACATATGATGAAAAATTCTCAGAATTTTTGAACTTTTTTTCATAGGAAAAACTCCATAGTATGCATTCAACACTCTTGAGCAATGTGAATTTTAAGACATAGGCAATTATATCCTTGTTCATTTAGGCTAGTCATTACACCTGGTAGACTAGACTAGAGAATTAACGAGAGACCTTGTGAGATTTTTGAGCCGATGGCGAGGACAAACCGTTCTCATTTTATTCATGAGGTGTATGCATTGTTTGAGCGATAAGAGTGTTAGAAGATTACCTTGTATTACTCAATGAGGTAGAGAGTGCCGAGGGCCATCTTGATAAAGCCTAAGAGCCTTAGAGCCAAAAATCCGCTATTATCCATTACATAATCCCTTTGAGCTTGAGCCTATTCATTGAAATATTATATGTAAGCTATTATATAACCTTTGCTCATGAACTTTCCCACCTTTGACTATCCGTCCGAGGAAGCTTTAGGATTACATCTTTGGGAAATTTATGTAAGGGTTCTTATTGTAGTATAGCTTGGGGGGGATGCTTTGCCATATAAGGGTTGCGGGTAGTTAAGACCATGAAAGTGTAATGACTTGGCTTGCAAAAAGAAAAAAAAGAAGGAGAAACCTTGTGCTTAGAAAAAGTTGAAAAAGAAAAGAAAAGAAGAAATTGAAAAAATGAAAAGTGGAAAGATGGAAAATCATAAAAGTAAAAATCAATGGAAAGTTTGGAAAGACAAGTTAAGTACAAGGAGCAAAAGTAAGCAAGTCATAAAAGAAAAGCTGGTCTTTAGGAGTTGGGTTACATCGGAATGAGTGATAATGATAAGGTGAGACATGTAGAATAGACGAGAGATAGAATTTTGTATATAAGCTCCTCGGATTGGGTGGTTTAGCCACTGCCCATGCTCATATCCTCACCTTTACCTTTAGCCCCATTACAACCCAATAAAAGTCCCTCCTATGACATGATCTACTTTATTTTGAGTGTGTTTTGGTATGATATTTAACACTTTTAGACCTTGAATGTGCGCACGAGAGTAGGATAGTTGACCACCATACACTTGTGAGTTTAAATCAATCCTATCCTACGAGTTGTTAACTCTCTAGTCCAGAACACTAGGTGTAAAAACTTGATTAAATGATTGAGGGTATAATCGCCTATTGCTTTTGTATTCATTTTGCTCAAGGTTGTGATCTGTGTGATTGTGGGGATGATCTTGTGATGAAGGTTTAATTTCTGATGGCACCACTTGTTGGTTTTCTGATGCACCTTCCTTGGGGACAAGGAAGGAAGTAAGTGTGGGGGTGTGATGCATGTGAGAACATGCATCCGTTCAGCTTTAGTTTATGTCGTTTTGTCATGTTTTAGGAAATATTAAGTCGAGTCTTATCTATGTTTTGTTTCATTTTGATTAATTGGTCAAGGAGAAGAATGTCTATTATTTTGGTGTGTTTTGTAGGTATTTGGAGCATCTTGGGAGCTAAGGCAAAGATCGGTGGACATAGGCGATGAGTCGGGCTAAAATCGGAAGTTTGAAGGCAAAAGTGAGTTGGGGCAGATTGCTACTCCAATGTACGCTGGCCAGGCCAGCATACGTTGGCCTTCGTTCGGACAAAAAGAGGAGAATGGCAGATTGCTACCCCAGTGTACGTTGGCTAGGCCAGCATACGTTGGCTAGGCCAGCATACGTTGGCTAGGCCAGCGTACGTTGGCCTTTGCTCGGGAAGAAATGAACAAGGGGCAGAGAACGACCCCAACGTATGCTGGCCTAGCCAGCGTACGTTGGCCTTACTTGGATAAGAAGAAGAAAATGGCAGTGAGCAACCCCAACGTACGCTGGCCTAGCCAACGTATGCTGGGGGTCGACAGCCAACATAAAGAATTACTTCACCAAACTTCCCACTTGCTTTTGTCTACACTTTTGGGGTGGCAAGCACCAAGGAGGAGGACAAGAAGGAGTAGGAGGCTGCAGAGAAAGTAACTTGGGGGGGAGAAGAAAAGGAGATCAAGAGCTTAGATGAGAAAAAAAACCTCCAAGCTAGAACTTGAACTTTTAGATTTCATTTCATGTTCTTGAATTGTTAAGAATATTGTAACAACGTTGGATTTGTTATCATCAAGGTACTTTCATTCTCTTTGATTTTAAGTCTATTTATATGTTTGAAGTTCTTATTTAAGTTAGATTTAATGGATGCTTATTTCATGATCAAGGATGACAACTTGGTTTAAAGTATAGCCTTCATTTATCTGTCATAGTAAACTTGATATTGTTTGTGAATCTAGGCCTGACAAACTTAGGCTCATAACGATATTGAGATTGTAGTATAGAAGTATTGTAAAAGATTGAGATTGACAACCTTGAGATTTTACGATATTATTAGTAACTGTAGTGTTAGATCATCAATCCAAACGATCTATTCGCTTAGCTTAAAGTCTAGGAATGCATAATCTGGTACTTAGCGAACATATTCACATATTAATCCCTATGGAGACGAATCAACTTATCACAATATTACTTGTGCAATCATGTATTCTTGCACGTATTTAGATCCAAGTTTGGACGCATCAGGTCTAAAATTATATGTTATGTATAATGGAGCATGGGATTTGTCATGTCCTTGTCCTCTTTAGTGTGTCAATTCCTTAGTATGTCTAACCCTGATTTGTTAGTATAGGAAGACATGACAGATACGTCGAGAAATTTTAAGATGCTTATGGGGGAAGAATTGTTATATTCAGAAAGAATGGTTAGTCAGAATGCATCGTATCGAGATAGTTACATTGGATATGTGATTTGAAGTGTTTGAAGGTGTGAACTGACTTCATTAGAATCCTAGTTCAGCCACTATAATGCCTTACAGAAATTATTTGCTTGAGAAGATGTTGGATGAATTCGGACAGCCTGACCTTGGTGTAATAAAATGGTCATAACTTTCTCCGTATTGGTTCAAATTGAGAAATTCCAATTGATTCAGAAACTAGACACGTTAAGAAATGAAAAGTCTAACTACCAGATTGTATAAAAACCAAAGGAAAAGTGCCATTTTTGAGATGCTTGCTTGAGAAGAAGTCTGAGTGGATCCTATATTTTGTCTTCTTGTTAGATTTTATTAGAGAGGTGGCTTAAAAATGATTGGACCTCACCTACCTCTTCATATATATATTCTATAGGCTTTCCTGAAGAGACAGAAAGCTTAATACCTTGGTCATAAAAATAAAAATTTAAGAGAAAGAAGAGAGAAGACTGAGAAAGCTGAGAGAGAGATTGGATTTTGTATTGAGTTGATACCAGGAACAGAGCTAATTTTGATACCACCATATCATATGGTACTTGTTGAGTTAAAAGAGCTGAAGATTCAGTTACAGGATTTATTAGAAGATGAATATATTTGTCTTAGTATTTTATCGTAGGGTACTCCTGTGTTGTTTGTTCGAAAGAAGGATAAAAGTCTGAGGTTATGTATTGATTATCGACAACTCAATAAAGTAACAATTCAGAACTAATATCATGTTCCATGTATTGATGATTTGTTTAATCAGTTGAGGGATGCCAAGTAATTTTCAAATATTTACTTAAGGAGTGGATACCATCAATTGAGGAATTGAAAGGAAGATATGACTAAGACAGTTTTCAGAACATGATATGGACATTATGAATTCTTGGTGATGCCTTTTATTTTTACGAATGCTCTTGCTTATTTTACGGGTCTAATGAATCGGGTGTTTAAGCCATTTTTTGGATTAGTTTATGGTAGTCTTCATTGATGATATATTAGTTTACTTACGGATTGAGGAAGAACGTGAAAGATATCTGCGATTAGTTTTGAAGACAGTACTGGATAATCAGTTGTATGCCAAATTTTCAAAGTGTGAGTTTTGTTACAAAGTGTGGTATTCCTAGGAGATATTATTTCTAAGGATGGAGTGTTAGTTGATACAAAGAAGATAAAGCTATCATGAATTGGTTAACTTCTACCAATGTTACAAAAGTATGGAATTTTCTTGGTTTAGCTAGATATTACAGACATTTCGTAAAAGGCTTTTCTACTTTGGTTGTTCCATTCATATGATTGACTCAAAAGAATGTGAAGTACGAGTGGATAAAAAAATTGTAAGAAAAGTTTTTGGGAGTTGGAGTATTTGTTAATTAATGCTTGGATTTTGGCTTTACCGTTTGTAATTGGAAAGTATTCGATATAATGTGATGTTTCTAGAATTGGTCTGGGCTGAATATTTGATACAAGAAAGGAATTCAATGGGTATGCCTCTAGACAGCTGAAGAAGTATGATCATAACTATCCAGTGTATGATTTGGAAATGGTTGCAAATATTTTTGTGCTAAAGATTTGAGGACATTATCTATATAGTGAGAGGTTTGAGGCTCTTTTAATCATAGTTAAGTATGTGTATGGCTCAAGTACATTATTGAGCAACGAGATCTGAATATAAGACAGAAGAGATGGATGGAGTTTCGAAAGATCACAATTATTTTATATTATAAAGCTTTGATGTTGGTGGTTATGTTATGAAGCTATGATGTCTGCTTTTGGGATAATGTGTTGTTAGCAGATTTATCTATATTATGGACAGTTACATCAGGATTGAGGATAAGAACAGTGATGGTTATCTTATTTGGGATTGTTTAATAAGGACAAGTATTGTTCAGGTGGATTATACCATATTTCTGTATTCTATTGTCTTTGTTATGCATTCTACTTAGGGTTGACATTATGGTCGATACTTTGAGTCAGAAGTCTGATATGTCAGTGGCCTTCGTGTTTTTTTATTTCAAACACATATGAGATAGTCGACCATGGATTAGAGTTGACAACAGTGTAGATGGAAATGAGTCTAAACTATTGGATGAGTTACATATACAACCTGACCATGATAAATTATAGAACTTCAGATGGGTGATTTTTGAATTGATAAAGATGGTTGAAAAAGTTGAAGAAGATAAATTACCTAAATTCTATCTCATTTTAAATGATGTTTATACTATGGTATTCAGATGGTCGTATCTGACATGGAAGATGTAAGAAGAGACATTATGGTCTTTCTTTATATTATCTGAGATAGTATGTATTACGGGAGTCTGTCTACAGTATGCATCTGGGATCTACGAAAAGGCATCATGATATGAGGGGTAGTTATTAATGTAATGATATGAATAAGGATATCGGGGAATTTGTTACAACAGTTGGATATTCTAGAATGGAAATAGAAATAGTTTTCGATGGATCTATTGGTTGACTTTCTGATTTATGGTCTCATTCAGTTTGGATTATCTTGTATGGGATATCAAAGTCTGCATATTCTTACCGATCAAGAGTCAGATGGTATTGATAATTTTGCTCAGTTATTCATTGACTACATTATTTGTCTATATGGAATTCCCATCTCTGTCGTCTCTGATGGGAGAGGTATTTTACATGTCAGCTTTGGAAGAGATTTGAAGATGCCATGGTTATTCATTTGGATTTTTTTGGTCACAGTATTTCATTCTCAGACAGTTAGACAATCAGAGTAATATGATTTCTCGAGAATATGATGCAATCATGTGTGATTGATTTTGTCAGTAGTTGGGAACCTTATTTGTCCTAGATGGAATTCTTGTGTAATAATAGTTATCAGAATACTTTCAGATGGTATCGTATGAGCTGTTATATGGCAGGAAGTGTAAATCCTTGGTACATGGGATGATGTTGGTGAGAAACAGAATGTGAATCAGGAATTCTTGGATGATACGGTTGTGAAGATCAAAAATGATCTGAAATAGGCTAATGATGGTTTCAAAGTAGACAAGAATCATACTCGGATAAGAGATAGAAGGATATTGAATCTGAAGGGTGTTCAAGTATGTTCCTTAAGATATTTTCGATAGAAGATGTTATGAGATCTGGAAAGAGTGAACTAAGTTAAGATATGTGGGGTTATTTGGATTTTTGGATCGTGAAGTTTAGAAGCTCTAAGAGAGTTCCCGATGGTTAAGGTTGAATGGCTAAATCAATCTTTGGCATAGGCAACTTGGGAAATGGAGGAAGAGATGAAAACCAAGTATCCCTATCTGTTTGTATGACAAGTAAATGATCATTCGTTAAACAAATTCGAGGACCGAATTTTATAAGGAGGGGAGAATGTTATGACCCTAATTAATTATTGATATAAAAAAAATTTATATATATATGCTATTTAATTATTATGGAGAAAGATTTATTATAGGGACTTAATGAGAACTTGTCAAGATGGTCGGAATGATTTTGGGAAAGTTAGAAAAGTTAGGAACCAAAAGAGAAAAATTAAAAGTTAAAAGGTTATGTGTCATTTTGTGGCAGAGGCGTGAAGGATTAGCTAAGGGGGGAATGATTAATTCATTAATTTCCCTCCTTAAGAAAAGCAAACGGAGACACAGAGAAGAAGAAAGAGAAAGGGAGAAGAGAAAAAAGAAAAAAAAAAGAAAGAGAAAGGGTGAAAGAAGGAGAAAGAAATGGACGAAGAAATAACAGCTTGGTAAGCCCTCTTATACTCTGATTCAGACTTTATGGGTGTTGAGAAAGTTGTAGAGGATATCAAGATCTTTCTTTTGATATATTATTTGTAGATTTTGGATAAAGGAATCAACGGGAAATCGAATTTGAATCAGACCGTCACACAACTCAAAGTATTGAGAGAAACGTGATTGGTAAGTATACCTAGGGTTTGAATTAAATCCTGCAATTTTGACGACTTATGTAGGACATCAATATCCTTCTCCTGATATAGTTTTGTGAATTTTGGATCTGTGAGTCGATAGGAAATTTGATTTGAGTCATCACGTTGTTGAAGAAGCACGCAGTTGAGGGTATTGATGAAAACGGGATTGGTTAGCATACTTTAATTTCGAATCAGATCATTAAATTTTGAAAAGATATAGAGGACTCTCAAATATTTCTAATAGTATATTTTGGCCCTTTTTGGATGAATAAATCTTTGTTCAAAAGTTGGTTAAGTTTCGGAGCAGTTGGTTATATTGAGATTTACAGAGGAAAGAAGATCGACTTGAAACATGTCCTTAGGCTCCGAATCTAAATTTAATGGTTTGAAAAGGATCATAGAGGACTTCATAAGCTTTTTGAATATATATCCTATACATGTTTTGGTTGAAAGAAACGTTCTGTACATATTTTTGAAGTTGGACTTGCTGGCTGTGTTGTGGGATGCAAGAATTCAAAGAATTGAGCTTGGTAGTTGAACTTGGAGAATCTGAGATTTTGAGTATGATTCTGAGTTATCAAGGATATATAGGAGAAGCTATAAAAAGTGTTGTTCGAACTGGTTATGATCTAATTTTTGAAGTTATGTGAAAGATAGATGAAGAGTTAAGTTAGAATGTGTGATTTGTGAATTTTAGCATGATTTTTGGGAGATTTTGTAGAAATCCGAATTTAGGGATTTGAAAATAATTTCATATTTCCACATGCTTAGGAGATTGATAATGATAATGGTTTCTGATCTTTTGAGTAGTTGACCGACGATTAGAATTCGAGCACCGAGAGACGTAAAATGGAACACAGAACTTCTCTTTATGTGATTTGTGCAACGTGTGATTAGGTATGGTGATATTATCCCTAATCTCTATGTTGACTAACATTGTTTGTTATAAACTTGTGACTTTGCTTTGATATGATGATTATGTGGTGATTTGATGGATTGTGAATGTGAGTCTTTCATTTGTGTGTTTTGATGATTTTGGTTTATGCATGGTTTTGAAAATCATGAGTCTTTGGATTATGAAGTTATGATTTGAGATTATGAATTTATGTATGATATGTGTTAGTCAATTTGTGAGATGGTGGACGATGAGGTCTATCCGTGACCAACCGGGGATGTTGGCACATGTGCACATATTTTTGGGGATACATTGGATTTGATACGATTATGATATAGTCGGCGGAGTTTGATTATGAAAGCGCTATAAGATATGGTATCCCGGTGTTGTGAGAGGGAGTGACACATTCTAGACCTATCTGAAGTCCATCCATTTATTTGGCGTTTGCAACTCCAAGTTAGGGTCGAAACGTGGTTATCTGTGTGATTTGGTATTTGGAGCGTATCTGTGCTCATTTGTCTGTCTCTGGTATTTGGAGCGTATCTGTGCTCATTTGTATGTCTTGGCCTATGATTTGAATTACTTGTGAAGTGCTAAGTGTTAATTTGGTATTATTTGTCTATGCATGAATTCGAGTCTTTGCATGTGGTTGGTTAGTTAATTATAAGTTAGTTTTAATATCCTCTACTAAGTACTTCCAAGTACTTCCCCCCCCCCCCCAAACTACATAGGTGAAGAAGAAGTTTAAGGGTTGGTCTTTATCTGGAGAGTATCTCTTATTAGTACATCCGAGTAAAACCCATTGTCTTCATTCCGGGTTACTCTTGAAGGTCTCCAGATGGTACTTCTTCTGTATTATCTAGGTTGCTCCATTGTACATATTTGTGATCCTGGACATATGACTTTGAAAGTATGTTTTATTGTATAATATGTATATAGACTTAAGATTTCAGATTTGCAACCCTTTTGTAATAAATTGATGTAAAAATTATGTTGTATTTTGGAAATGATGGAATGTATAAGTATGTTTGAGGCTTGCTAGATTATGATATTTTGTAGTAGGTATGCATAGTCTAGCGCCGTGTCGGCGGCCCGGTTTTGGGTCGTGACATCAATCATTTATTAACAACAAAAATAAACACATTAATACCAAAAAATTACTATTTCTATTAACAAATTTACAACAAAATTAACAAATTAACAACTTAATTAACCATTCATCATAATTAAATTAGCCAAATTACCAAACTAAAATAACTATTTTGTGCAACCTAAATCAATTAACCGTTTCACAAAAAATTCCAAATTCTCACTTTAATCAACAAAAATCTAATTAACAACTAAATTAATTTCCAACAACACAAATCCAAACAAATTTCTAACTCTAAACCCTAAAATCCTAAAAATCTAATTAAAAATTAATAAAAATTAATTAAATTTAGCATTAACCTAAATGAGGAGGAGTGGGGCCGTGGCCGGAACGGGGTGGATGGAGGCGGAGGAGCTCGGCCGGAACAGGGTGGACGAAGGCGGAGGAGAGGAGTTAGGCCGGAGGAGGAGGAACTTCGCCAGAGGAGGAGGAGGAGCTCGGCCACAGAGGAACTTCGTCGGAGGAGGAGGAACTTCGTCGGAGGAGGAGCTCGGCCGGAGGAGGAGGAGAGCTCGGCCAGAGGAGGAGGAGGGCGAAGTGGGGGGGAGATGGGAGGGATGAGGAGGAGGATTTTTTTGGTAGGAATGGAATGAGTCGGGGAAGAAGGAAAACAAATTTTAAACGTCTGTTGAGCCAATAGACGGGTATAAAACCTGTCTATTGGTTTGATAGACGAAAAAAAATTTTGCTCCAACCAATAGACGATTTTGAAAGTCGTCTACGTATAGACGGTCTGGGAACCCGTCTATTGGTACAGTAACCGGAAAAAAATTCTGTCAGACACCAAAATTGGAATTTCGTGCATCGAGCACCAGTTTAGTAATTAGTAATTTATTATGAATAGTAGCACCAAACAGAAAAAAACTCCTGAATAACGCTCGCTTCTCCAACACGAGGGAGCGACAATTAGAAAACGACACCCAAATGCGTCTTAAGCCACAACCAATCCCCCTTCTCTTTTCTTTCCTTTCCTTTCCTTTCCTCCCCCTTTCTTGAAAGATTTTTTTTTATTTAGTGCTACTGTTCACGAAAAATTACGAATTTGGTATTACATAATCAAAATTATCAAATTGGTGTTTCTCTCTCCAAAAACTGGATTAAAAATCTGGTTGGACCAAAAAGCAGGTTTTTTACCCGATTAAACCAAATGCCCAAATAAAAACCCGGCATTTGGCAAACCAAAAAAAATCCGGTTTAACCAAATGCCGATTAAAAATCTGATTTTTGGTCAAATGTCCAATAAAAAACCCAGCATTTGGTTAAATCTCAAAAAGTTATGTGAATTCAAAAAAAAATAATTCTCGAATCGGACATCCGAGCACAAAGATATGGTTCTTCAAAGTTTTTTTTACATAATCACTCAATTTCAATTTTTCTAAACTTTATTAAAAATACATAATCTTCAAAAAAAATTAAATTAAGATAGGATAAAATAATTAAATTTTTTTTTGAAATTGTGTCCACATTCTACGGTCCGAACAAAAGATGGTACCATTTCCGTCTTTTTATTATTTGCGGAGAATGTGAACACAATTGGATTTCGAAAACATTTAATTATTTTATCGTGTCTTAATTTTTTGTATTTTTTTTTGAAATAAAAAAAATCAAAAGATGGTTATAATTGAGTGACTATGTAAAAAAAATTTGAAGATTATCTATTTTTTATAAACTTTAGAAAATTTCAAAAAATTGAAAAAAATTAAAATGGAGTGATTATGTAAAAAAAATTTTGAAGAACCATATCTTTGTGCTCGGATGTCCGATTTGAGAAATTTTTTTTTGAATCCGCATAACTTTTTGAGATCTAACCAAATGCCGGGTTTTTATGTGGTCATTTGGCCAAAAATTGGATTAAAAACCCAGCCTTTGGTTAAATGGGATTTTTTTTTTGTTTACCAAATGCCAGATTTTTATTTGGGCATTTGGTTTAAGCGGATTAAAACCCGTTTTTTGGTCCAACCGGATTTAAATTCCGGTTTTTGGAGAGAGAAACACCATTTCGATAATTTTGAGAGTTGGGTACCAATTTGATAAAAATTGGTGAACAGTAGCAACAAAAAAATAAAAAATCCTTCTTGAATTCTTGGTTTCCAAAAATAAACAAAACCCAACCACCGGGAAAGTGAATAACTGTTTCCTTGCCACCTGAGAAAGTAGAATCTAGTACTAGTGGGTGGAAAAGTCTTCTTTTAAGTCATATTTATAACAGTTTCTAGTCCTAAGGCAGAATCATATCCGAAGGCAGTTCAGCAAACAAGGGAGGGAGAGACATACGTAGTTATCAGCACCGACACGGTAAATTACTTCTATCGTCTTCATATATGTTCTTGAATTTATATCTTTTCTTTCTTTCTTTTTTTTACTAGTTGAAGGAGAGAGAGAGAGAGAGAGAGAGAGAGAGAGAGAGAGAGATTAAGGTTTTGTTTGTAGCTAGAGTATTAGAATGGAACAATCATTTTATCTCTTTTTATGAAGTGGTAGGGTGGAAAGATGTTTGCATGTTTAAGAAACAAGGAAGAAAGTGAAGAAAGTGAAGAAGATGAAGGAAGTTGGGCTACGAAAAACGGAAGGAGGCTGTTGGAGGAGTCCATCTCTTTGTTCGGTGGGAAGGTTAACCCGATTCGTTGCTTCTCAGCTCGAGAGATCAAAATAGCAACTAACTACTTCCACCAAAGTCAACTCTTTCATAATTATGAACCCGGATTGTACAGGTGCTCCCTCCGAGATCAGGAGGTCTTAGTGAAAAGGTTTACAACAGCATATTTGGAGGAAGATTATTCGATCCGGGAAATTGTTGTTTCATCTCGGATGAGTGTCCACAAGAATACCCTGAAACTGATTGGATGTTGTTTAGAGACCAAAACTGTGGCACTGGTCTATGAATCATTCGATTGTGCAGGAACCTTGCACGATGAGCTGTTTCGAGATTCCCTTGAATCAGACCCGCGGCCCGTGTTACCATGGAAACATAGACTCAAGATTGCAGTTGATCTAAGTAACTTGGTTGCTTACCTTCACACTGCGTTGCCTCGGCCGCTCATTCACAGAGATATCAACCCGTCCAACATACTCCTAGATAAGAAGAATGGTGTCGTCAAGCTGTTTGACTTCTCCCAATGTCTATCTCTGCCCGAAGGAGAATCATTCGTAGAGGACAGGGCAATAATGGGAACAAGGGGATATGTCGATCCTGAGTACGAGGAAACAGGTCGGCTCAACGAGAAGGCTGATGTTTATGGATTTGGCGTTTTGCTGCTTAATCTCTTAAGTGGGCAACGGGCACATACCCAGTACACGTCCCTTGTGTTTGATGCTAGATGCTGTGTGGACAATGAGAGATTAGAAGAGATGCTAGACCGCGTCCTATCGACAGACGAACCGTGGCCGGGGAAGGACGGGCAATTCGAAGCTTTTCTGATGCTTGCACTTGAATGCACCAGGGATCGAGGTTTCGATAGGCCAGACATGACCGAAGTTGGCACCAGGCTTATCGGAATGTATCGGTCGGCCTTCTCTGACTCTTAATTCAGTTGCCTCAACTACAGATGGAACAAAGGTTATGCTCCAGGCCTGTTGCAGATGTACCAAGCAAGATATGCGAGTGAATTTGCTGTTATATTAGTTACTCTGATGTCTCTTCTTATGCAAAATTTGTTGCTGCGAAGTTGTTTACTTCTGTGCAGTTGGGTTCAGTTTCTATGCACAATCTACTCCTAAGCATTTGAATTCCAAAATGGTACCGGGACTATGGAAAGTTGCCTCAAAATAAAATTGAGGTTTGGCATATTTTTATAATAGAATTTTCAAATTGCGGATTTTACATTTGTCACCAGTGTCACATGAGAGGTAGAAATATGATGTGGCACCGTTATAAAAAGTGAGACGATACAACCAACCCTAATTAAAATGTTGTCACAAAAAAATGTCCCCGTGAAAAATCTCCGGAAAAAGACAAAACTAAACCACAAAATAATAAGTAAAAGTATGAAATTCTTGGTATTAAAAGCTAGAATTTCCCTATAAAATATTACTCCGAATATCCTCTTTGTCATCCGCTGACCTTTCAGCGGACCACTTTCTGTGGACCGGTCCATCACAAAGTTCTACATGGGCTAATTTTTTTAGAGCGTCCTTGTTTGTGGAAACTGGGCTCATTTAGATATCAAGCCCATGGAATCATTTGTCACAATTTTGTCCAATGGCCTCGTTCTTCTTTGTCGGTAAATGCTTCCTTTTATATGTGAGAGTTTACTCTTATGTCAAAAAAAAAAAACTGTCTACGGATAAAAATAAGAAACTCTAATTTGCTGGAGAAAGTTTATCAACATGCTTGATTGAACAAAATGGAGTTTGAACGTATGTACGAATTAATATCACTAAATATATATTTAAAATTTATTTTATACATTGAAACACAACTATGTAATCGTATAAAACAAGTTTTCATGGGGAGCCATTTTAATTTGTCTTCCTGTCTAACCCCGACGTACGTTGACACGGAAACTTGCTGAGCAAGTATGCACCTTAATTGAAACTAGAATAGGAAATAGAGCATGTTACGCACATAACATCGAAACTTGAAGATCTTGAGATAAACTAACAATAATCCGACGTATGTATATCTATAATTTGAAAATACTTAAAACTGTTTTTTGGTGTTTAAGAAATTGGATTCATTAAGAACATAAAATTAATTCTACATCAAAACAACATGATCCGATGTCACAGACGGGCCAATATTACTAACATGACCTAAGCTTGACCGGCGAGGTCACGGGGAGGGTGGAACGACGCCTAAGCTTTTCAATCTTCGCCAGATCCTC
>SOPF01033013.1:0-14060 GCA_012979155.1 Hypericum perforatum
CACTCACTAAGCCTCCTAGATATTTAGCCCATACTTACCATAAATGGAAAGTCTATCCTCAAGCTTATTCCACTTTGGTCATCAACCTTTCAAGTCATCCCAAACACTCCAAAACTTCTACTTAAATTTTAATAAGCCCTTAAATCATGTTACAATCCATAAAAGCCAAATAACTCACCAATTGGCAAAATCTCCCGACATTGACGAAAATC
Organism: Hypericum perforatum; assembly: GCA_012979155.1. Taxonomy (NCBI): domain Eukaryota; kingdom Viridiplantae; phylum Streptophyta; class Magnoliopsida; order Malpighiales; family Hypericaceae; genus Hypericum; species Hypericum perforatum. The sequence continues at coordinate 213 of SOPF01033013.1, forward strand.
AAACCTATACACGAGTACTCACAACTCTTATATGGTTGCATCTCATAAATTCTCAAATGTCAAAACTTTCTTAACCAAGTTGTAGTTCTGGATGTTACGAACATCCTCGAATTGGAATCACTCAAATCAGAGGTCGTACGAGAAAGTTATGGATTTATTTTGAAGGAGTTTGCAGAGGTGCAGCGACCACTGCTTTTGTAGTGGTCGCTAGGGAAAGAAGTCGAAAATAGAGAAGCCTCGAACCTCCCGAGCACCACATTTGTAGTGGCCACTGCAGGATGCATAGCGACCACTACATTTGTAGCGACCACTATACTAGTCGAAAATGCAGACTTTTCCACCAAAATTAGCTCGTAACTCAAAGACGAAGGGCTCAGACCACAAAACTCAAAACACGATAGTCGTAGACTAACGTGTTACAAACTTAACTGACTTGGAATCATCCAAATCGGAGTTCACACGTCAAAGTTATGCCTAATCCTCCAAAGGTCGACGAATTCATCACGACGGTTCTAACACCGATCAAAACAAAATAACCAAAGGTCGGACCGAACGGTCACGACAAAGGCAAAACTAGCGAGGGTTGTAACACTAGCCAATTTGCACCTCCATATTTCTAAGTGTGGCTTCATGACGCAACACTTGCTTTTGCAACTCATCTTCACTTTGATGATCTTGATGGGATAGCACTTGATGTTGCCACTTTTGTTGATATGGCTGAAAATGTTGTTGTGGCTGAAAACCTTGAGCATTACCACCTCCCAGTATTGGTCCATATTGTTGAGGTAGCTGTTGACCTACATCATTTCTCCATGAAAAATTTGGGTGGTTTCTCCCACTAGGGTTATACATAGGATAATATGGATCATTATTAGCATTACCCAAATAATTAACAAATTCAACAAGGAGAGAGCAAGTATTAGTATCATGTGGGCCAGTGTAGATGTCACAAATCTGAGAGGGTGGTGTAAACTGTGGGGCGAATGCAGACAGGATTACCTGTGTAAGAACTGCCACTTGTGCTTGGAGGGCTACAATCTCATCATTGTCTTGTGCACTGGCAACCTTCTTCTTTTCTGATCTCTCTTCCCACTCGTAATTGTTCCTGGTCATGGCTTCGACAGCTGGATATGCAAAGCTAGACCTAAGGTCGGTTAGTCTAGGATAGATATGTCTCCTCATATTGTTCTTCTCCTATAATCTTTTACCGTACTACAAAACTCAACAAAAGAGATCAAGTGTAGTGATGAACAGAAAACGAAAAATAATGCTAAGTCTCAAAATCAAGAATACTGTATCCAATATTAAAGACAGATTGATTCAAATCTGTCCCCGGCAACGGCGCCAAAAACTTGATGCGATAAATATCGGGTAAAAAATATGTGCAAGAGAACACGATCGCACAAGTAATAGAATGATAAGTAAGATCGTCTCCACAGGGACAGATGGATCAATTCTCTAAGTACTGGATTATGAATTCTCAATCTTAATCTAAGCGATTCAATTCGAATGATTGGGTTGTGATTAATTACTACGAATCCTACTAGCGTTATTCGAATCTGGGGTTGTCATTCCTAAATTCTAACAACAATATCTAAGCAAAGATAAATAAATAAAATGAAACGAAACAACAGATGTAATCTCGTGCTAAGGACTAAGGTTGTCAATCTCAATCCAAGAACACACAATACGAATCAATCAAACAATGAATAATCAAGTAAATGAATGAAAAGACAAATCTTGATTACGAAGTATGAAAATACCGCGTTGATTGAAGATTTGAATTGTTGATGACAATCCTTGAAGTAAAATAAAGTAATAAAACGTAAAAGCTATGACTCTTGCGTGAAAACTGGCCAAGAATGTCTTTAACCTAAGTTTCAAGGCCTTATATAGGTCTCTAGTACAAACCCTAAAAACGGAAGAATTCTGGCCCAACTAAACAAGCAAAATAATGTTTTCTCGGACAATCTGTGCTGCCCAAGTCCAGCGGGTCGCTGGCTTTTCCAGCGGGTCACTAGAACTCAGCAGCCAGCTTCAACTCGCCTTTGACACTGTATCCATTCCGCAAATTGCAAAACTCAAAACACGAAAGTTGTAGATCAAGATGTCGCAGATCTTTTCGTCTTGGAATCACTCAATTCGGAGTTTGTATGATAATGTTATGCATTTTCTAACAAACGTCGACGGATTGAGCCAAACTATTCTTCGTTAACTCTTCTCGCATTCTCACCAATTCTTGTCCCATTCGCCATTCTCCTCGCACCTCGTCATCTACATCTCCACTATCCAAGCACCTACAAAACAACCAAATTCCGATAGATCTCCCGCTCCTCAACATAAACACAAAATGCATGAAAACATACTCGACATATGACAAAATAGAATCAAAACACGAACAAACTACGCACAAAACATAGATAGATGTGTGTCCGTTTACACACACATCAGAAAGGACCAAAAGAAGACATGATGCCTACATTATCAAGAAAGATTTTAAGGAGGGGCACAATGTTCTTCTCTATAACTCGCGATTAAAACTCTTCCCAGGGAAGCTCAAATCCAAGTGGAGCAGCCCGTACCAAGTTGTCAAAGTGCTACCTTTTGGAGCACTTGATTTAAAAAATAGCAATGGGATAGTCTTTCGAGTTAACAGCCAATGATGCAAAATTTACATTGGAGGGGGTGACATTAATCGAGATGCAGATGTGCAATCAATTTATGTGCCATCCAATGTTTGGACATTAGAAACAAAGAAAGGCTCTTTTACCTGCAGAGAATAAAGAACATGATGTTTTGTGTTAAATATCTTTGTTTAGTTAGTGTCTTAGTTTCTAGGAAGATACCGGTTGACATATGTCTCATCATTCTCCGTCGAGCACAAGAGACCTTGAGAATTGAGAGACGTGAAGAAATCAGAAATACAGTCGCAAGAATTGCACGACAATGAAGAATTGCATGTATTCACCCTTTTGTGTCCAAGGTGTGGAAAATTAGAGCACGACGGAGACTATAGCAAGAACAGCACTAATTCGCAAAATGAGCATACTGTGCTACTACATTGCGATCCTATTAGGCTTAAAGCCAAAAAGGTTGCACGAAGAGGTAGTTCGTTATGGTTCGCCATTCATGAGTTGTGTGAATTGCAAACGTCCAAATTACACCTTTAACCTATGCTGATGGGGTGTCTGGTTTTCAAGATTTCCAGGAACGCAGCATAAATAAAAGCCAAAAAAATTAGTTTAGCATGTTAGTTTCTTTTATGTGATCTTTTAGTAGTTTTTATGTTTGATTTATGAAGTATATTTTGAGTTTTGTACATATATGGCGCACGCCTAGGTAGTTGACGTATGCCATGTATTGTGATTTGGAGAAGCTGGTGCATGCCAGGTGCATCTGGCACGCCAGCATTAGGAAAAAGAAGAAGCTGGTGTATACCAGCAAATCTGGCGCATGCTAGGTTTGGACAAAATTGGCTATAAAACTCTCGGCCAGTTTGTTTTCTTCACAAATTTTCAAAATCTGAAAATTCCTGCTTTCCGAATCTTCAAAATTTCACTTACCTAACTTTCTCGAGCCATTTACCCGCACTTTCAAAGGTCTAAAACAAACATTCCAATGGCGGATGCTACAAGATCTAGTAGGATTCCAAAAGAGTAGACAGGAGGAAGCGAGCAAGAAACCCTTTGCTTTCTCCACTTGGATTTCCACCCCTAGATATTCGCGGGTACTACAATGCTCCCTTCGCGATTTCCATGATTGGGAGGGAGAGAGGTATCAATGATTCTCACACCTTAATGTCCTTAGTCAATTTACGATAGACTAGAATGACATGAAGACACTAGAGGTAGATAGGCAGTTGAGGTCTGCATTTAGGAAACTAGGGTGTAGATATTTCGAGAACAGAGAGATCATGGCTAGGCAAGAATTAATATTGGAGTTTTATTACACGTTGCAGGTATTGTCTAACAAACAATCATTTACTGCACGTATTTTTGACAATAAGTTTTCCATGGATGAGGTCGAGTTCAATGACCTATTCAGCCTTAAGGCTGGACCTGGCATGAGATTACAGGGTTTGAGCGATACAAGTCGGGGAGGGCTCCTAATACGCTAATTAGAGAACCATATCTAGGCATCCTCCATTGCTTTATGACTCTGACTATTTGTGGTCAATGGGAAGAGTCTAAAGTCTTCCGATCTCAGCTCTATGTCATAGATTGCCTTCGCCATGATGTTCCTTTTAGAACCTTCACCATGATCATTGACTGCTTTGCGAGATTGATTAGTGATAGGGAGCCTAGGTATCTGTACTTAGGACATATTATTTCCTGCATTGCACGTTACCATTTTTTGAGCAGTTTTTAGCTTTTCGTGGGATGATTTTGGAGTCAATGACTCTTGGCATCGAGAAGCTCCACATGTGCAAGCTAATCAAGAAGATGATGATCGATGGAGTCAAGGTCACTGAGTACAAGCCTTGAGAAGAGAGAGAGTCAGTGCAGAAATGCCTGGGGGCACCAGGAAGGGTGCTAGCTCAGAGGGAGGATAAACAGGAGTAGGCAGGCCTGAGCCACCAGTACCAGGCCCAGCATGACGATGTAGGGCCGAGTCATTAGGCATCTGACACTCATTCTGATATACAGTTTTTTTGTGACCACTTGGTTGCGATGCAGGTACAGCTATAGAGTCATAGAGAGCAGCTTCACGGATACGGCGTGCAACTACAGGACTACGCAGTTAGTAATGCAGCTAGATGGGATCACCACTACGACTACAATGCTCACTTGAAGGCCGAGTTGAGAGCTCAGAGAGAGGAGCAGAGGGCGTTCTACACCGATTAGAAAGCTCATATAGCCCGCTAGCAGGAGCATTACGAGCAGCAGCGAGCGCATGCTCAGTGTATGCACACCTGGGCGGAGAACTTCGACAGCAGTTTCATGTTCCCACCACCACCTCCTCCAGCTTCAGATGATTGATAAGGAGCTCTTATTTCCTTACTTTTGTATATTTCTTTAGTTATTTTCTTTGTTTATTTTCTTGTATTTTGACTCTATTTTTGTGTTGTGTGTTTGTAACTCATTTAATGATTGTGTTATGCTACTAGATAGTGATCCTATTAGGCTTAAAGCCAAAAAGATCGCAAGAAGGTAGTCTACATAACAAGTCATTAGTGAGTTATTTTATTGCATGTTTCTTTGTGTATGTTTATTTTCTTTTTGTTTTTAGGTGCTTATTAATATTGTCAACACTTAGAGGACAATGTGTCTTTCAAGTGTGGGGGAGGGTTCCTTCTCGGAATCCTCCTTTTATTTGTTTAGTATGTCTGCATGTTAGGATGTTTTGTTTAAGTTTAGACTTGGCATGAATTTTTCAAATATTTGACCCCCCTCAAAAATTTTCAACTTGTGTTAGAATTTTATTTTTTTCTTAGTTAGGAATTTAATTCGAGCACAAAGCCTAGGAATTGGTAAAAATCTCGCACTCTGTTGTTTAGATTAGTGGTTTTACTATGTAAACTAGACTAGAGGGTTGACGAGTGTACCTTGTGAGTATTTGAGCCAAAGGAAGAGACATCCGTCTCTATATTTTTCATGAGGTGCATACTTAGTCAGTTGATCGAGGCATCCTACTAGTACTTATCATAGTCTAGGTTGCATGGGAATTAGTGAGTAGACGGGGGCATTCTTTGACATTAAGCCTAGAGCTTTAGAGACAAAATCCCTATTATATCGTTGTTTAAACCATTTGAGCCTAGCCTTTTCTTGATCTTAGATTAGGGAGTCGACTACAAACTTTATATCATCCATCTTCCTTACCTTTGATCATTCGATTCGAGGACGTTTAGGTTGGCTTGTATTATGGGTTTAGTTGGTAGCTTGGGATTCATTTAGTTTATTTTTGTTGGGATTTGTATTATGGCCATATTAAAAGCCGAGTTTTTACCTAGAACGTGCTAAGTATGTATAGTTGTTTTAGTTTGTGAAAGTTTCCATTAAAAAAAAAAGAAAAAGAAGCAAAAAAAGAATGTGAAGTTCAATAAGGCATGTTTCTAGGAGAAACTCGTGCTTCTCGGTCTTAGGATATTGGGATATTTGGGGAGTGTGTTTATTTTTTGTTATATATGTGAGGGTGCTTAGATTAGATGAGTGATTAGTTGCATTTGTGACATGTCCTCGGATTGGGTGGTTTAGCCACTATCCTCATATTATACCTCACCTTAACCTTAAGCCCTATTATAACCCGATGAAAGGATCCCCCGATCATTAGCAACCATTGTAACTTTTAGATAGCGCTGAGTAGGACGTAGGATGCTTTGAGTATATTGACATGTATGCGAGTGATAGGAAGTTGACCATACAGATTATATGAGTGAAACACTTGTTTACCCATATGAGGTCAATCTTCTAGTGTCTTTTACAAAGAGTTAACACTGTTTTAAACAATTGAGTGCTGAGATGCCTACTAGTTTGTTGTGCTTTGTGTTATGGATTGAAGAACTAACTAAGTTTATAATTTGATTCTAATACGAGCTAATGTTTTTTAGGAAAGTTAAGTTTAGATCACTTCATGCTATGTTTTTACCTTGTTTTGTGTTTGTTTGTTTATTATTTTGATTTTAGTTTTGGTTGTCCGCACTTTAAGTTTTACTTGGGGACAAGTAATGATTTAAGTGTGGGGGTGTGATGAGTGTCAAAAATACTCATTATTCATATCCCTTTAGTGTTTCGTTCTTAGTATTTTAGGTTGATTTAGTCGTGTTTTAGTTGTCTTAGTGTTAGTTTTCGTTCATTGTGTGTTTATTATTAGTTTATCATTTTTCATTAAGTTTACTTGTGTTAAGGAGCATATTCGAGGAGAAATGGAGGATGATCGAGCGCACATGCGAAGCCAAGGACGAAAGGGAGGACACGAGGCCAAGGAATGCATTGCACATACATCTGGCGTATGCCTGCATACATGGCGCACGCCAGGTTACCGTTATCGAAGTGACAGAACACTTGTAGAAGCTAAATCGTGAAGGTTAGTGCACGCCAGGTGGACATGGCGCACGCTAGACTAGATGGACAGAAGTGAAATAAAGCTGAGTGTTGGCCAAACAAAAGAGAAGAAGTGACTAAGGCGATTTGAGCTTTGTGAGAGCAAGGGGACAATGTTGGCAGACAGTTTTTAGATATTTTAGGTTAAAAAAATTGTTAGTTAAGTTATATTAGATATTTAGTTTACTATTCTTTAAGTAAGTAAGTATATTATGTAGTTTTTGTTTAAAAAACAAAAGTGTGGCTCATTTGGTTCACATTCGTGACCTAAGTGAGAGTTTTCCACTAACAAGATGTAAATTTTAACTAGAAGAATGTGGACTTGAAGAGTGGAGCTTGGAACCTTGATAAGTTTCCGTTCCTTTCTCTATTGTTTATGTTTATATTTATATATATTAGTATGTTTGAGTAAATACTTGAGTTTGGTGCCTTGTTACCTTTGATGTAGCCATTGTATGAGGTGTGTATGTTCATGTATATGTTCTTATCAAGGTGCTTGATCCTATTGCTTAGACTTGCTTGATCACCAAGCCTTTGTAGCTAGTCAAAACTTGAGACCGAAAGGGTATAGAAGTGATGTAGAGGTTGGTTTGATGATTAGTACTCTTGCTAGGAGAGAAATCTCCTTGGTGACCTACTGATTGTTCTTTGAGTGGAGCTTATAGTTGATGCTTAACTAGGTTTCGTTGGTTGGTGGGGTCGAAAGAACATATCCGATCCTCTAAACTTGGTTAAGTAGCAATTTAAAATCATCGCACACAAAAGTGTGGATGAGGATGCCTTCGATTCACTCGAACCACATCGCATACACTAAAAACCCTCTAAAACTTATGGTTATCTTTCTGGTTTAGGTGCCATGCTCATTTTTAGTGTTTGTGTTGTTTATATTCTATTTTATAACATATCTATCTTTGTTTTAGAACTTGTTAGCTTTTAAACTTATGCTTTTGTGTTTAGATCACTTGTTCAAACAACCAAACTTCATAATTTGATCCTAGTCAAGTAAGTAAACTCTAGAGTAGGCGTAAAACCTCAATCTTTATGGATTGACAACCCTACTTACTCTTATTGCAAATTCGTCACAACTCAACTGCTGATTTCAAGCGCACGCCAACCTCACTTGGCCCGCGCCAGCTTAGTCATAACAAAGAAAAGGGCACGCCAAGAGTGTTGGCATGTGCCAGAGGTCAATCTTGGTCATTGTTAGCGCATGCTAGTATAGTTGGTGCATGCCAGGAATATCAAGAAATGACAAGTCATCCATTAATTGAGAAAAATCAAGTGAGAATGTTCACATAGGAAAGAAAAACAAACCCATCAACATTCAACAAAGAAATTAGCAGTATAGTCACGAGCGAGGATCGTCATGTAGGTATCGTCTACCCAATTTTAGATTCTAAGTGGGTCAGCCTTACTCAATGCATGCCAAAGAAGGGAGGGATTACAATTGTCCCTAATGAAAATAACGAGCTCATCCCTACACGAGTAGTCATGGGACATCGGGTCTATATTGATTTTCAGAAGCTGAATAATGCCACTCGGAAGGACCACTTTCCACTACCCTTTATTGATCAGATGTTAGACAGATTAGCATGTCATGCTTATTACTGCTTCTTGGACGGTTACTCTGGTTATCTCGAAATTGCCATTGCACTTGAAGACCAAGAGAAGACTACTTTCACTTGTCCATATGGTACCTTCGCTTTTTGCCAAATGCCACCTTTTAATGGTGCATGATGGCAATTTTCTCTGATATGGTTGAGCATCAAATCGAGATCTTCATAGATGATTTCTCAGTCTTCGGGGATTCATTTGAGGGATGTCTACTGCATTTGGGTCAAGTATTGGAACACTGCAATGAAACTAACTTGGTGCTTAACTGGGAAAAATATCACATTATGGTTACTGAAGGAGTGGTCCTTAGCCACAAAATCTCGAGTGACGGACTAGAAGTTGACAAGGCCAAGCTGGAAGTCATTGACAAGCTCCCCCTTTCACTGTGTGTTAAAGGAGTACAGAGTTTTCTAGGCCACGCTAGGTTTTACAGGTAATTTATCAAAGACTTCTCTAAGATTACAAAGCCGTTATGCAAGTTACTTGAGAAGGATGACCCCTTTGTCTTTGATGAAGAATGCAAGTTAGCTTTCTACACTGATCATTATAGCACCCGACTGGGATCTACCATTTGAGATCATGTGCGATGCGAGTGACTATGCAATTGGAGCTCTACTCGGTCAGAGAAAGTGCATAGGATTTCATGCTATTTACTATGCTAGCCGCACACTGGATATTGCTCAAGTTAACTATGCCACTATGGAAAAGGAGTTTCAAGCAGTAATCTTCTCCCTTGACAAATTCTGTGCATATCTGCTCAGAAGCAAGGTAACAGTATACACGGACCATGCAGCTATACGCTACATTTTCACTAAGAAAGACGCCAAGCCCAGGCTCATCAGATGGATCCTTCTTCTACAAGAATTTGACATCGAAATATGTGATCGAAAGGGAGCGGACAACCCAGTGGCTGATCATCTTTTGTGCCTTGAGCACCCATTGGTAACATCTTTTTCTCCAATTAATGAATCTTTCCTTGATGAACGACTGTATGCACTAAATGTCATATCTGTGCCTTGGTACGCTAGTTTCGTTAATTATCTTGTTAGCAACATCATACCCCCTAACCTTTCTTCTGACTAGAAGAAAAGATTTTTTCATGATGTCAGGTTTTACGTATGGGATGAACCGTACTTGTTCAAGCAAGGGAAAGACTAGCTACTATGAAGATGTGTACCGTATGAGGAGTAGGAATTGATTCTACTTTAGTGCCACAACTCGCCATATAGAGGACATTTGGTGAGCGCACTGCTGCCAAGGTGTTACAAAGCGGGTTCTACTGGCCCTCCTTATTCAAAGACGCTACAGCATTTGTGAAAAGGTGTGATTGCTGCCAAAGGATAGGTAACATCTCCCGTCATCATAAAATGCCACAACACGGGATCATGGAAGAAGAAATATTTGACGTTTGGGGAATCGACTTCATGGGACCATTCCCACCATCCGAGCGCAGTTTCTATATACTATTAGCAGTTGACTATATCTCCAAATAGGTTGAAGCCATGGCTCTCCCGACAAATGATGCAAAGGTAGTCATTAAATTCTTACAAAAAAATATTTTTAGTCGTTTTGGAACTCCCAGGATGCTTATCAGCAATGGAGGAAAGTACTTCTGCAACAATTTGCTTGCCAATGCACTGACAAAGTACGGGGTCACTCACAAGATCGCTACAGCCTATCATCCTCATACTAGTGGTCAAGTCGAGGTGTCAAATCGCAAAATCAAGAGAATCTTGGAAGTCACTATAAACCCATCAAGGAAAGATTGGTCGAGTAAGCTGGATGATGCACTATGGGCATACAAAACGGCATATAAGACCCCATCAAAATGTCGCCTTACCAACTAATTTACGGAAAAGTTTGTCACTTGCTAGTCAAGCTTGAGCACAAGGAATATTGGGCACTCTGCTGGTTGAACATAAACCTAGACAAGGCAGGTGAACAAAGAATGCTACAGCTCGAGAAACTTGACGAGTTTTGACTAAGAGCATACAAGAATGCATGTCTCTAAAAAGAGAAAACCAAAAAGTGGCACGACAAGAAGATCATCTACCGCGAGCTTCAAGCTGGATAGTAGGTACTCCTGTACAACTCACGTCTTAAACTTTTCCCAGGGAATCTTAAATCCAGATGGTGTGGCCCATACACGGTCATCCCTATTTCACCTCACGAAGCGGTTCAGATTCAAAACCTATATACGCAAGAGGAATCCAAGGTGAATGGGCAGTGCTTGAAGGTATACCTTGGCGATCGAATTGACAAACAGGTATCACGTACGGATCTTGATGATCCAACACCTCAGTAAGCCATCACTACCGTCAAGCTAACAACGTTAACTTAGAACTACCTCTAACCTTACCATTAGTTTGTGGGTTTATAGGGGAATGTACATAGTGTCACCCTCGAAAAATATGTGTTTGTGTCGTTTTTATTTAATTTTGCAGAACTAATAGGTTAACAAAAACTACGAGGCCATATTCGCGAAGAAGAAGTTACCCAGCAAAACCTAGTGCCTCGCTGGAAAACCTAGTGAAATGCTGGATTCGGGTAGCAGGATATCTAGTACCCCGCTAGAAAATCTAACATCTCGCTGGATCTAAACAGTTCAAAATCCAGTGACCCGCTGGAAAATCTAGCGCTCTGCTGGATTTTAGGGTTAAACCCCTTCCTCTAAAACCCCGACCTAACAACTGTCTCCCTCACAAACTTCCTCTCCTCCAAACCTCCTCCTCCTCCAAACTTTCCAACTCTGACCACCACGACCCCAATTTTGATCATCCCGATGTTAACTCTGACCACCACAACACAACCCCGACCCTGATTCTGACCACCATGACACCACCACGAACAACCACCCTCACAAACCCTAATTTTCTCCCGAAGTTTCTTGTTTTTCTTCTTTTACATATTCCGTGTTCACAGCTCCACGTCTCCACCACCTGTCGACTGTGCTTTGCCATGCTCATCGAGACTGTCCTAACAAGCCACCCTAAGCATAACTGGCCGTTGACCCGCCATTGCCACCCATTAACTTTTCACTGTCGACCACCTCAATGGCTCCCAAGCAAAGCCGAACCTCCTCCCATCACTCGGGTAAGTCTAGCTCTTCCCCACCTCCGCCAATTAACCTAGCACCATAGTATGGCACCCCTTTTCCTATCTTTACTGAAGCTAAAGGTGAATGTTTCAATAAATTCGTGCCATGTAAGTTTATTGAATACACGATGATTAACTGGAGTGAGATGCGTGAGCTTAGTATTGAGGACAATTTGCATGACGCCTTAGATGATCTAGGATGGACCCTTTTTGCCAACACAAGCATATATGTTCACCCCGAAGTAGTTATCGAGTTTTATACCACAGTTGCATTGGCTGCCAACGATGTGTATTTCACTGCACAACTTTATGGTAAACTAATCACTGTAGATGAACAATAGCTCATTAACCTTCTCGAACTTCATGGTGGGGGTGGGGCTTTTGATTTTAAGAATAATCGGGCTGCACTTATAGGGTGGAAGGCCCTTATAGGTGTCACGACCCAAATCCGGGCCGCTGACATGGCGCTGGGTTACGCTCTCCAAACCGAAGAGCCGCAACCCAACCAGCCTCATACATACACACATATCGAATCGCGGAAGCGTAACTCATATGCGGAAGCGTACTTCATATATATTACATATACTTTACAATATTCTCATACATAATACTTACAATTTTTCTTGCATAATTCTAAAGTCATACAAAACCAGGATTTACAATATGTACATTGGAGCGACTCTACTAGATCACAAAAGAGAAATACTATCCAGAGACTTCTAGAAATTCGGAAAGACAATGGTTTCTCACGATTGAACAGATAACTCTTCGGACATCAAACGAACTTATACTTCGTCACCTGTGGAGGAGGGGGTAACTACTTGGAAGTACTTAGTAGAGGATATTAAAACTAACCTATAATTAACTAACCAATCACATACATAGACTCAAATCATGCATAGACAAATGTTACCAAATTAACATTTAGCACTTCACAAGTAATTCGAATCATAGGCAAAGACGAACAAATAAGCACAGATACGCTCCAAATTTCAGATCACACAGATAAACACGTTCTGACCCAAACTTGGAGTCACGAACGTCAAATAATGGATGGACTTCAGATAGGTCTAGATTGTGTCACTGCCTCTCACAACACTGGGATACTAAATCTTATAGCGCTTTCCTAATCTAACTCCACCAGCCATATCATAACCATATCAAATCCAATGTATTCCCAAAAACATGTGCACATGTGCCAACATCCCCGGTTGGTCACGGGTAGACCTCATCGTCCGCCATCTCACAAATTGACTCACACTTATCATACACAAATTCATAATCTTAAATCAAATCCTCATAATCCACAATACTCATATTTGTCAAAACCATGCATAAACCAAAAATCACCAAATCACACAAATCAAAGACTCACATCACACTTCATCAAATCACCATGTAATCATCATATCAAAACAAAGATACAAGTTTATAACAATCAATGTTAGCCAAAACAGAGGTTAGGGATAATATCGCCCTACCTTAACCAAATTATCCAAATACTCCAAAAGAGCTTCGAACGTCACTTCACGATCCTTGGCATTTGAACTCCAAAAGATGGTCAACTAAATCATATAACAACCCTATATCAATCTTCAATCTCTCAAACTCTTGGAAAAATAGATAAACCTACACTAAAGTACTTAAAATCATATTCTTACACAAATCTCCAAAATATGTATGATAATCCTCTTATCTCATCATTAATGACTAGATCAATATCTATGATTATCAAATCCTTCATTCTATTATTAAATACTTAAACTCCAAATTATCCATAATCATAAAAGTACTCAAATCCTTACAAGCTTACACCTACTTCAAGGTATTGAATGGATCTACACTTAATTTCAATAAAACTAAGTCTAGAAATCACTTACCGAGCTTCAAATCCAAGGTAAAGCTTCTTGCTCTTCTTTTCCTCTTTCTCTCTCTCTCTCTTTCCTTTCAAATGGATGAGCACAATGAAAACCCACTCACTAAGCCTCCTAGATATTTAGCCCATACTTACCATAAATGGAAAGTCTATCCTCAAGCTTATTCCACTTTGGTCATCAACCTTTCAAGTCATCCCAAACACTCCAAAACTTCTACTTAA